>JAQFZY010002192.1:0-12514 GCA_034696285.1 Hypogastrura burkilli
TCCAATCTTCTTAGACCCCCCTCAAATTAGATCCAAAACACGCCCCTAATGGTCATTGATTATATGCGTTACAACGGCTTATTAACTCTTGTTTTAGACTTTTGAAGGGACTTTTCACCCTAGGAGACTTTTGCGTCTGTTCTGACGCCATATTCTATATGAATAAACTAAACATTTTTACAGTGAGGGAATTAATGCCTAACTTCTTCCAACCCACCCACAAAGTTGTACAAAGTCACTAGTGTAGGTAGGAACTATATTATCCGTGCTAAAAATTGTGACTTACATGTGTGTCTTCGCGCTGAACTCCCACTTAAATGTGGAAGTACGCATTATATCACATACTCGATTTCGACCACGGGCTGTTATCTTTATTCTTGATACAGAGCTACTAAATTGACTTTCTGAAACCTCTGGAGAGTATTATGTATAAGATCTTTTATGCAGTATTTAAACAAACTTGGAGGAACTGAGAACTTAGTGGCATATGGAGGGCTTATATGGGTTTGATATTTGGGGTGACGTTTTGATGATTTGTTTGATTTAAATATGTTTGCGTAAGCATTTTCGTACATTTTACGTTTATCATTCTTTCGTGATATGTATGCATATTATGAATCTGAAACTTTGGAAATGTTAAGTAGGTACGTATATTTTTCGGGATATAAAGATTTTCCTGGGGTTTTAATAAAAAGCGAACGGCAAATAAACCGTCGAATTTAAGGGTTTTGAGTTAATTTACGAATTTAACAGAAATCCTCATTTCGTAACGCTTGTTTTATACTTTTGAAGTGACTTTTCACCTGAGAAGACTTGTGACTTTTGTCGCCGTATATTAGTTAAAACTTTTTAGTTTAGTGTAAAATATATGGAACGCTGTTCGAATCTGGACAGCAGAATAGCATTATATATAGTACCAGGTTAACATTCAAGTAATTATGAAAATCACGCTTCGAATTCTAACGGATTTGCAGAAGTTTGATATTTAATTTTGGTTCGTATATATATATATGTAATAGATGAAGGTTTACAACAGCAACCACTATTGGTTTATTTTTATCGTACTGCCTACTATGTCAATATCCACAAAGCAACATACGAATCCAATTCATTTATTGCCATGGCACCTATTGTTTGACCTATACGTTACATCCGATGCTCAGTGCGCCGGCTCTCCCTGTAAAAGCCCGTTAAGCTTTCTTCCGCACATTTTACGACATAACTGCAGTAAAACTTAATGTAAAACATATATGTACGAGAGCAGAATGCGATGTAACATTTGAAATGGCACAATATAATAACACTAGCCACCAAGAACCCGCGTTAACGCGGAAACCAACTACTTTTTCGGAATATTTCTTGGACACGCGTGCCATTTTAATGAAGGCATAGAACAAAGATTTGCTGTCACGTGTGTGCTAGAAAAGTTCAGAAAAAGTAGTTGGTTTCCGCGTTAACGCGGGTTCTTATTGGCTAGTCTAAGAAAAAATAATTGAAGACAATTTCCGATTCAGTACTAACGCCGCAGTCCAGCAGAATTTAGTTATGGAAGAACCCATGTAAATACTTAAAGCTGTGCGTACAATGGAAACATAATTGGATAGTCACGCTTCCCGTGAGACTCATAATTGTTTTTTGGTATATTCATAATGATCATAATGTTTTACTAATATCTGGTGTAGTTTATAATATGCCCTGTATTTTACTGTCCGGATTTAATAATTATTCAGTGCAATCCAATGTTGTCCTAACAACACGCGTATACTTACGATTCCAGTGCCCAAACAGTTTGCATAGATACCCCAACAGTTCAAGTAAACATCCAAGGAAGACCCTTGAGCGTAATTTATGTTTGCGTAATAATGGTTTTCCGTGTTATTTGGTGTTTCAATTTGTAGGGGCCCAATTCGGTTAGCTCGCCCGGGCGCCAAATTCACTAAAGCCGGCCCTGTGTCCCGGCCCGCTCTCTTCCCTCTTATCTCCAACTTGTTTGACTCCTTCCCCATTAACATTATTTGACTAAACACAATAATGTACTTAAGGAGCCGTAATTCAATTCATTAGAAAAGGCTTCAAACTTACAGAGACGTCTAATTACAATTGTGAGCCACTCGGTCCACCAACAAAGCCGGTTCTATGTATTCAAAATAACTCTCGCCTCTCGAAATAGGGAACAAGTTTAGCCCAATAAAACTAAGTAGGGACTTTTATGGCTCCAGCCTGAACTCTTCACAACCTTATTATGACCTGCGTCAAGATTCTCCATAATAATAATTCAGATGACGGCCTTTAAGTCCTCCATCTGAGCCTGAGCTTTGAGCCGCAATGAGAACTCGGCAGAATGTCGGATGCTATGATTCAAAACTTTTTAAACCAGTACCATGTAGTACTTATCTACCTAGGACGAGATTTGGAATATGGAAGCATGACTGTATGCAAACTGTAATAGGATCCGACGCCCGTCTTGTTTGCATTGTACTTGTACATAGTATTTATCTGTAGAAAGGCGTGAGCCCTTATCCTTATTCTCTTGTCCTACACCCGTAAACCAAAATCGCATTACCCAAGCATGATTGTCCTCATGGATTCAATTTATGTTCTGGCTTCCGTTTTGCGTAACATAAGCCGCCCTTTATCTCCTCTTACTCATTCTCTCGGCCCTTCTCCTTACTTGTATCTCTCCGGCGGAATCAGGGACGGGAATAGAGAATGAGCAGGAATGGAGAATGGAAATCCCTTTTATGATCCCCTTTCTTTGACTTCCCTACATATGACCCCTGTCTACAGATTCTCCTCTTATTCTCTTTTCAGTGCTGGAAGAGTTGCGAATTGTTGGAGTCGAGCGGGAAGAGTGGAGTCTCCGGTGGTGGTGGTGGTGGTGAGTGGAAGAGCCGAAGTGAGTCAATGTGTTTGCATCCGCGTCTCTGTGTAAGTTCCTACATCATCATCCATCCATATCCTACCTACCTACTACTATGTACTACCTACTACACACGTATCTCTCCACCGCATCTATACCGTCTCCTCTTCCTCATAACTCTCCCTTGATAATGGAGGCTGGTGACACTTTAATATGCCAGGGATTCTTTATGTGACACTCTATAGACCCTTCCCAATCTGACCCCGGCCCGGCCTCTTAATTTCTGAGTCTGGAGGTGTCCCATAACCGGCCTCTGACAGACGAGACCCAGACTCATTTCTCAAAGACAAGTCCCTCCTTTCTCCCTCAGCCCGCTCTAAGCCTGTCACTATTAACTCTCTTCCAGTTGTCAGGATGCCAAGTGGCTTGCAGATACTTCGAGGAGCTGGGTGGGAGTCCTTCCCAGGCCGCCCTGCCCACCGCGGCCAGGCAAAGCGTTCTCTCGTACTCGGACGGGAAGATCCATTGGCCGCGGAAGCCCAATCAACCTGATCTCAACCAAGACCACCTCGTCTTCCTCGTCATACAGCAGTACCCAGACCAGAAATGGAGACAAATCACACAGGTTCGCTAATCCTCTATCACTTGTCCCATTAGATGCTAATGAAGAAATGTGGCAGACTCCCGCCGAGCTAGCCTAGGTCCTCCTAAAATATGGCCTTGTAGTATAATGATTGCCCGCCTCTTTACAGACCACGCTCTCCGAAGTTGATGTTCCCAGAGGACTCAGCTCGAGGAAGCCAAACAAATTACGGGCAGTTTGTGTACTGGTCGTGAGTCCGGACGGACTGGTCGCCATGTTTTATCCCCAATCATCTCCAGATGACTCAGTCACAGTTGGAAGTTCCTCAGAAACAACGACGGCTCTTAGTGTTTCGGAAGAGCCAAGCACAGTCCGGGACGCAGCAGTCCTCACTCATGATTGGAACTTGAGGAAAGTCTCACTGTCTCATCAGAAGTTCCTCGTGATTGCGGAGCTGACCTGGAACCATCTGCCAGGGGCCAAGGACTACCTCATCACGTGGGAACTGGACGGAGGCGGACTCAAGGGTCACTTGGTCACTGACTCTACCACAGTCACGCTCAGTCTCTGGCCAGACACAGTCTATCATATCCAGGTCAGTCCAAAAGAATCCCGCGCCCTCTCCGTTCCAAAATCACCCGCTATTTAAAATAAAAACACCAAAATGTACCTCTTTGATACCGAAACAATCGAAAGAGTGAAATTGTAATACACACACCCGAAAGCACCATCTCGCGCGCATGAGCAATTTTCCCCCGCGAAAGAAGAATCTGAAAAATATGGGATATCTTTTTACGCTGACCTGCGCAAATGACCCCCAAAGCACCATCTCTGCAGGGAATAGTTCAAGAAAAAGGAAAGGCGATACAGTTGCGCCAGATGAAGCTATGTAGAGCAGATGGAGAGGGTCATAATTGTGTTGGGGGTCAACCCCCACCGGATGGGAGGAGAAAGGCGTTCTTGGAGAGAATGATATTTGCTCTGGTGGAGAACTCCGCCTTTCTTATCCTCCAAGTTATTAGAGGGAAAGTTTTGGTTGGGTTCAATTCAATTTGCTTCCTTTCCCGAGAATCTCCATAAATTGTGCGGGGTTAGAGGGGAAGTGGGGGTATTTACATAGGAGGGCCCTGCATATGGTTGGGTGTATGGTGTTGTGTTGACGGGGCGGGAAGATTCATGGAGGGAGCTTGAAAGAAAGTGGAGTAGTTGGAGCGGGGAATATATGGCCAGTCCGGGTCGGGACACGTAGTCGGGAGCCGAGAATCCCCTAAAATCTACTACGGAATTTTGTATCTCTTTTCTAGGTTGAATTATTTGGGGAAGAGGAGAGTTTACATAGGAAAAGTTTTCCTGTGGCCGTGGACACGAGCGAGGCGGGGTTCCCTCTGGACCCGCCGTTGGCTCTAAAGAAGGAGTCGGCCCATAAATCCGTCACCCAATTTCTTAATGTGACTCTACTCCTAACTGTTTCATCTGCAGTCCTCCTCCTCCTTTGTCTCGGAATGGCTCTCCAGAACTGGGCAAGGATCCGCTCAAAGGGCTCCCGGGACTCCCAATTGCTCCAGCACATGGAGCACGATCCGCCGGACACCAAAGGTAAGTCCGTGCCCTCACCTACGCCACTCGATTCCCAGGCTCCCCTCCCTCATCTAAACTCGGAAGGCAGGCCCAATCAGGATTACACCAACTCTACAACTCCCAATTGTACGCCGAGATCCGTAAAGTTCAATTCTTTTCGAAAACCATCACGTAGTGGTCCTGTACCCAAGGCCCAAGCCACTTACAACCTTACAACAGGCCTCGAAGAGTGTCCGAGGGACGTGAGAGATGAGCTCCTTGGCTAACCATTAACCGCAATGTCTACCATATTTGTTTTATGATCTCTAGACTACCGCACCAGCTCCGGCTGAATCGTAGGATGAACCAGAATGATCCGGATTGGTTTGGTATACTGAGGAGATATAAATTCGAAACCCAGGCCAAAGTCCTAACCGCCGTTTTAGTTTTGCGGTTAGGCCTAATATTTTGGAGAAATCGGTGGAGTGGAAATGTCGGAGTCGCGGAATGTTTTGGTAGGAATCCAATTAGGCAGAAGTTAGAAGTAGTAACAGTGTAACAGAGCATAAGGCCCATGGATTCATGGTTGATGCCCATTTTGAATTGTTTGAAGGGATGATAGAGTTCAAGTGAGACGGGCGAGTCTCCTGCCGGGTTTGTTGTATTAAAGAATTACTTTGAGCCCGTGGGGTTCCTGTCTATGAATAAATGGAGAGGTTTTTTATGGTCCGGAATCCCGCCACGGAGAGCCCCCTTCTGCCCAATATGATTTAATGCTATCCTTCCCAATTCTCAGCCTCCCCTCTAAATAGTCATTACAAAAAGATATTTATCGTACTAATTATATTTCCTTCTTTTCAGATTTCAAGAGCCCGGGCCTCTCCGTGGCCGTGATCTCTCCAGCCAGCTTCCCCCCACATCCACATTTCCAGGCATTCCAGGGCCCGAGCTGGAGTCTCTCCTCAATTCATAAGCCAACCTACCCTCCGCCCTAACGCCCACAATTAGAAATGGAAATTCGACATAGTAATAATGAGAGTAGGTGTGTGTGTGTGGGGGGGGGGGATCCCGCCCTGGCTTACACTTACCCTCCACACAGAACAATATTCCTAAGTCAACCAGCTTCTCTATTACGATTACGTTAATGCTAAGATTACAAGACGAGAAAAGAATGTTCCTCAATACTACTAATTTTATACGTGTACAGAACCCTATACTTAATCAAACGTGGATTCCGGAGGTTGTCGGCGGTGAAACTGGAGCTTATAATTTGATGAAATAGTAATATCAATTATGAAATAAAAAGTAATTACTGACATATCAACAGAACGCAGGAGAGGCCGAACCCCCTTCATTCTTTAGGCCAAAGTACAGAGCGAGATACAGACTATGTCTTCAGTGAGCAGGGAGTCCTGTCAGGCTGTCCCGATGTGAACCGGAGCGGACCTTCGGAAGGCCTCCCTATAACCTATTATAAAATAGGGTGACATGTCAGGGTGAACCGGGAAACCCAAGCCTTGTAATTTACTATACTCAGACGAGCCGGGACTATGCAATGCGTACCACGCATACTTACATGTACAGGATACAATTAGAATACGAGCAAAAAAGCTCATCCATATGCAAGCTGGTAATTAGTGGTCATTCCGGATTATATGTACAGGAGGACCATAATTGGTTTTTTCATCTCCCAGGCTTCCAAGGATTCCATAATTCAATCTGATTAAAAGTATAAGGAGCAAGTTGGAGGTCTTGATCATGAACTATCTCTACGTCCGATTTTTATGTAGCCTCACAATCGAGACTCATCTTAAATGAAAGCCTATCATTTTCACTGACAGTTTCCTTCTCTCCTGCCTGCAAATAGAGAAGCATGTTATATTTCATCTCTATATTCATAAACTCGTTGGTGTATATGTGGGTATGTATGTATGTATATCCGCTATCTCCTCTGGAACTACTGCACGGATTCGAATGAGCGATACCAACAATCTTTCCTAATTTTAGCGAAAATTATTCGCCGGAGACAAAAGTTGACTTTTTGCAAAAAAACAATTTACACCTGGTAGGAATCGAATTCGAGACCGTTTGCCAAGACTCGGCAGCATGCGGTCGGGTGGCTGTGTAAGGGGCCAGGCATGGAAGAATCCGCTTGCGTACTGACCAGGCATAGAGTCACGTGGGTCTGTGAGGGGTCGGGTGCATGGAGGCAGGTGCCTGTGCTGGGGCTTAGCCCAGCCAATCACGTTCGCGCGGGTCAGCGTCAGCGTCAGCGGCGCCGAATTCAAATTCTTTACGGCAATAGAGCTCGGAAGGTTTGGAAACTTTCCAAAAACATTGATTTTAGGTTAGGTTATGTTTTGGACAGGTTTATGGTGCCGACGAGTCCGGATTCGATTTTTTTGAGACAATAGCGATCGGATCGGATTTCGGCGGTCCTGAATTCGATTTCATTGAGGCAATAATTGTCGCAACGGGTTATGACAAACAAAACGGTACCCGAAGTTACCTTAATTCAGTTTCTCGGGTTTCCGTTCATCCCATCCCCCCCCCCCCCTCGCCGGATCGTAAAATCGGGTAACGTGCTAGTACTAAATATTTAAAGACTACAATTTCTCAGACTTCTCCTCAACCTTCATTTAGGAACTTTTCTTTAGAAATTCACCAAGATTCACAAACTTTGTTTCAAACATTCAAGCCATTCTCGAAACGGAGTAGGTACGGAGTTCATAGTAAATGGATCGTTTGAGCATAAATGAACCTGGTATTCGTGAATATTCCTCTTTACGCCGGTGTCCGGTTTAAATTGAGTATCCGCCAATTCATGAATTTTAATTTTGAACAGCCACACTCGGACTGGTAGCTAGGTTTCAATTTTCAATACAGAGGATTAGTCTTAACATGCGCATCACTATGTGAACTGGTTCGGAATTGACCCAGCCGTTAGGTATTAAAAGTTTCTTGGGTTTCCAAGCCCTAACCGAAGGTTGGAATGGAAGGATTGGAGATTTGGGGCCCAAGTTTAGCTTTGGATCCTCCTAATAGGACTCCCTGAGAATTCAGAATGTGTGTGTGTGGGGGAATGGACTGAGACTGAGTTTGGGATGACAATGAATGCCGTTCCCCTTTAATTCCGGCCCAGTCGTATGTCGTATCAGTCCCACTCATGGGTCGGTGTGGTGCCCAGATTGAGGCCCAAATCCAGTTTCCGAATCTGAGCTCCTTTGCGTAGCTTGTAGGCGGGTGACAGAGAGTGGATGATGTATGATCCTTAGCCTGACCCAATCTCCCTCTCCGTCCCGCATTAAGCCGTCCCGAGTCCCGGCCCGGTTGGTTCAGTTCAGTCTAGACTCTAGAGTCCACACGTATGTAGTATGCACGGGGAGAGGCCCAGCTCAGTCAAGTAGAGATGAGCTGATTCATTCTCTTCCGAACCCGAAAATTGGAATGATCTGGAGCCGAGGCTGGCTGGCTGGTTGGGTGACAAACAGGGAGGAGAGTCGCTCCGCTGAGCCAGAACTAACCCCATTGACGCATCAATATCAATTCTAATTAAGCTTTCCTTCTCCTACCCGCCCTTTGACGGGAAAGTCAATTGGGGATACGGAAATAACAGTACTACTAACGGGTCCCAAGCAAGCGGGGAAAGCGCTAGAGGAAATCCCATGCTGCTCCTCTCCTTACAATAAAACATACATAGTATCCCAAGAGTTGTAGCATATCACTACAAACTACAATATAGCCGTGAAGATTCGGCAGACCCTTCCCAATTGAATGGAAAGACGACAGAGTTTCTATTGGGACAGAATATAATTATGAATCAGGATTCTTTCCGAATTTTAGATGCCGGGAATATTGTAATCTGTTGGCGTTCCATGAGCCATTAGAGTGAACGGTTTAAGCCGGAGCACATTTCGAGGGCACTTTACACGGAGCTCAGCTCAACCTGCCACCGATAGCCGAGCTTGAGGGCCAGCTGTTGTCAAAGTGTCATCCGAACTGCGAAGGGGGAACAAAGTGGGAAGAAGGAAGAGGATGCTGGCAAGTTCGTCATCTGCACTCTGCATCTGCACCCATTCCGTCTCCCGAACAGGATGCCACTCTTGAGTTATAGAGGGAACTCGAGGATCGTCATAGCCTTTCCGATGGAAATATTTCGGTTTTCCGTGTTCGGACTAATGGTAAATGGAGTCTTATAGACAAGTCCGTTTGTAGGGGAAGATCCGCTAGCCAATGAATGGGGCTCCTTCGTCGGTAACTGGTTTGTTTGGTGACAGAAAAGCTGCAGGATCTTGGTAGTGAATGATCAATTGCCTCTCAAGACACAGGTCACGATCTTATATACAGGTCACTCTTGATTTATTACAGAATGAGCCCGCCTGCCTCTCTCAGCATCTTCCAGCCAGTCCACGGCTTCGTGGCATGGGGCACACTGTGTCTGATTCCAAAAATTTATGTTGTACGCGATATTATTTCAAATCAAAATAGAAATAATGGGGACGACGTCTCATTGTTCACTGATCCTCCAAAAGCTGCCTGGTTTCCAGGAACAAATTCACATGTTATGAAGTCCGCATATCTTGGAGCCGCGGATTCCGTACTGTAAGAGAGCATGAAGTAATCCCAACGGAGAACGGAATCCATGTAGTATGTACGACTTCTAGTACAAGCATGGAAGTCATCCTATCTCTCACATCTTTGTCTTTGTTTGAATGATCAAAGATCCTAACTTTTGACATCTGAGACATCAAAAGTGGCACTACGCATTTGAGCCAGAGTAAGGCTGCATTTGAGCATGAATATGCGATACCTCAACATAGCAACTCATCTGCCTGTATCGTCCTACAAATATTTTGGAGTGCGAGACACTTTGAACTTCAGTTCCTTTTATGCAGACAAAAGGAGTCGGCTATGCTCATCTTCCCGTTGATCGCTTGACCAGGCTCTCCGCCCGCCGGAAATCAATAGGGAATTTAATCACAGAAATGGATGGTTCCCTGAGTAGCTGAGTAATAGTCAGGAATTCAATGAAGCCCAAGAGTAATTAGCGTGAGGCTGGACATAGAGGGCAATGTGTTTTGCTCAGAGTCTTCCGTTCTTTCCTGCCCGATATTTCACTGTCTGCCTAGGCCGGGGCGGGGAACAATAAGTAAGGCAGGAGAGGCTGGGACTGAAAAGAATAATTGGAACGAGGCTGGGGACGGACAGGAGAGATGGGTAGGCTCTTGAGGACCAGAAGGACTCCTAGCCTGAAAATGATGAATAATCCTGTTTCTGTATAAGTTATGCAAATGGGCCTGTTTAGTGAATGTAATTTGGAGGGAACGGGCCCTGAATGAAAAAGGTCCCGAGTGTCGGGAACAAGATTGGAAGTCTGGTAGACAGAGGGGCAGGATTTGATTCTGAGTGGCCATGCTCTCCAAGGTGGAGACTGCCTGGTCCTGGATCCATGTCAACCGTATCTCGAATTCTGCCCACGACCCAGGCCCGGACTTCACTCCTTCAAGTCTTCATGTCCTCTCACTTATGCATCATCAGACCCTTCCACTATCCGCCCAGATCCAGCTCCCTCATCTTCAGACCCTATAGACTTCCCCAACTGCTTTCAATGGAGGACTCGGGCCAGTCAGTCTACACATGGACCTATAGGACTGGGGTTCTCCTATAGTAATCAGGAGAAAGTTAGTGTACGATTGGGATTATACATAGTAATGCTGTTCCTGAGACCTGGGCCTCCAGGCCCGATCGGGCCTTCCTTATGAGGGAACAGGCCTACTGGACCGGACTTAATGCATATAATGGAAATTGGGAAAATTGGGAGAGACATGGACAGAAAATCCTGGAGAAAGGAATTACGTGGATCTCGTCCAGCTCTGGAGTCTGCTCGTCATATTGTAGTCCTGGACTGTTAAGGAGCCCTTTTTGGAGCTGGAATAGAGAATCCCGTCTTCTTTTCTCGAAGATATTGGTGAAAGAATCCCCTCATCTCCGACCCTGGAAGAAGTAAGGAGGTTTATACGGGATTTGGCGGAGGAAAAACCACTCCAGACATTTCCAGGAGGGCTTTATGACCCTTGGAACGTCCTCCTCCGTAAGGGGCATCAGCTCTCATGCCCTTGTCTTCTAACTCCTAAGAACGTAGTTGAGGATCTCCTCGCTCCCAAATGGGTTCCTTCGTCTTCCGTCCAAGTACGTAGGCCATAGGCCAGGGAGCTCCAGGAGTGATCATAGGAGAGTGGAGGTCCGGAATATTGAGGAGCCTTCTTAGCTTCTTCTCAGTCTCTCAATCCCATGATCGATAGGCTGGGAGCGGAAGCGGTGATCCATCTCCTCCGCCCGCACTCAGTGTCAAAGACTACACCCAAAATCATCGATTCAATCCAGACTTTGTCACGCTTAATTTATCCCCAGAATTGCTTTCTCAACTTAAACCTTATCTTGTTTCCAGTCATCCAATCAGAGATCCCAATTGAGACACTCTGCCTCAAATACAAACCCCTCTCAGTCATGCTCTACTTAGCCCTCAACGTCGGGCACATTTATTACCGCGTTAACATAGTGAAGCGGTATATGCATTTGGTTTGTATGTCTGTCTGTCTGTCTGTCTGTCCGTGGACATCGAAACTGCTTCCTTCATTACCGATATAACTGTGTATAATAAGAACAAATCTGCTCCGCTTCGACGCGATCGTTCTGCCCGCACCTTATAAATCGAGTTAATATGCAACGAAACTTCCACAACGCTTATCAACATCCATTTCGTCCACTTCATAAAGCCTATCGTCATATGTGGAATCGAACACTGGGAAACAAAAAAGTGAACTTGGCTCCTTTCACCGGACTTGACTAAACACATAATTATTTCCCAATATGCATTCATACTACGTATTTAAGTATAAAGCCTTTCGTCATATATTGAATCAAAAACTCGGAAGCAAAAAAGTGAACCTGGCTCTTTTCACCGGACTTGACTAAACACATAATTATTTCCCAATATGCATTCATTCTACGCATTTAAGTATAAAGCCTTTCGTCATATATGGAATCAAAAACTCGGAAGCAAAAAAGTGAACCTGGCTCTTTTCACAGGATTTGACTAAACACATCATTATTTCCCAATATGCATTCATTCTACGCATTTAAGTAGAACGCCTTTCGTCATAAATACATATAATCAAACACTAGGAAGCAAAAAGCAAACATGGCTCTTCTCTCCGTATTTGACAAAACACATATTTATTTACCGACTAGACCACATTATCCATTCATTACACTCATTTAGGCATTACATGCACTTGTGTGTCGTACAGCTTTGTCTGTTCTACTTATGCATGACATAAAGGTGTTTTGTTTAGAGACTATATTATCTGGGATAATGCTTATGCATGACATACAGGTAGGGCTCCGCACGATCCGGTCCGGTCCGGTCCAAGCCATGGACCGGACCGTAAGAGAAAGCTACGGACCGAAAATGATCGGTCCGGTCCGGTCCGGTCCATGGACCGATACGCCAA
>JAQFZY010002193.1:0-12513 GCA_034696285.1 Hypogastrura burkilli
GCAGTAAAATGTGGCTCGTGTACCAAATTTCCCAATGCCAGTACACAGGGTCCAAAGTCCACGGCAACGCTACCTTGAGGAACAGATTATGCATTTCTTTACTACGTTTGGACCCGCCGTCCGGTAACTGATACTTGTGAACCGAAAGGACTTTATCCCGGGAAGTAGAATGGGTTAGCCGTTTGATTGTGTAACACCGTAGAACACTCCGCTAGAGACTTAGATGTTAATAATGAAATGTTAATATTTCCTACAACTCCTAACTATTCTTAGTTCTTTTTTTTTCTAATAAAAAGTCCAGCAGCTCCAACGGATCCTCCAGCTTACATCAAATCTTGAAGAGCTGCACATAATAGATGTGAGATGTAATGACATTTGCGGGGATTTACTGCTTTCCTTTGTCAACATGACATTCCCAAGTATTAAGATACTACAACTGTCGGCCTGGATAATTCCTAATTCCCGTCTGGAGGAAGGCAGGCAGCATTTTCTGGAAACTATTCCCTCCCTCTTCCCATCTTTAAAGATAATCTACTCGACTTTTTGTAGTTTCTATTGAACCAGACTGGTCATGTGGTCATTCAGGCTAATAGTTCGTGTGCTGTGGTATATGCAGAAAGGGGTCTGGGATCAACCTGACCCAACCTTTACATGTAACATATCAAAATGATCGTATAGGGAGTAGAACTAAATGTTCCAAGGCCGTGATCCGATCCACCCAGGACCCCATGACCCAACAGTCAACGGTGACCCTTCGAGTTCAGCTAGCGCTGTTATCAAAGATCCCTAGCCGTACTGCATTGTGCCGCTCGCAAAGGTCCCTAGACATGCTTAGTTACGCTATAAACCATGTTGTATATCGACATTTTCGTTATCGGATAAGAATTAGGATTCCGTACTATTAATAGTGTTCCGACCGACCAATGACCCTCAAAAGACTCGGACAGGTCGCCAGAGGTCGAGTTAAATTTGTATAGGTTTCAGATACACTGAGTTGTACTGAATCCAGTTCGCTGAAGGAATTTCATATCTTGACGTCCATAGGGCATGTAGTGACCTCGAAGAGGTCACCAGTGTTTATTTGCGTAAACCATGACATTTAGCATTTGAAAATGGTCGTAAATGTATTTCTAAATGCAGCAATCATTTATCCGACATTGCCGTTACCGCATAACCCCGAGTTGATTTTTTTGTTGTTATAAACAGACTAGCCAACAAGCCCGCGCTAACGCGGAACGACTAACTTCTAATTATTGCTAGGGTGCATGGACCACCATTATCAGCAGTTCAATTAAAACAAACGCAGCCTTGCCCATGCACGCTGAAATAATTAGAAGAAGTAGTTAGTCGTTCCGCGTTAGCGCGGGCTTATTGGCTAGTCAAAGTAAGATTTTAAATCGGTAACACAATATTCGACTAATAATATGTCATAGCACAGAGTTCTGAATTAGGTGGCTTGGGCCGGGGTTATTCGAACCCATATAAACACGGCAATATGCAATACAAAATACAATACGTGTTGGTAAATGGAGTTTTTGTGTTCGCTAGCTTAACTATGGATATTTTCGGGCTGAAAGTGTCCAATTTTTCGGCCTTCGGCAAGATCCCGTCCCCCGTCCCTAGCCTCTGCCAGTCTATTGAATCTTAGGATTTGACCGAATGGCCTGGCATTTTGAAATGTAGATATGCCTGAAGGCAAGCAAGTGCACAGAATAATTAACTTCAATATAGCTCAGAGTATTGCGTCTGTCCAAGTTCTAAATCAAGAGAAAGTGTGAGATGTGTTTCGGCTTAAGTTCCCTTTCAAACTTGCTTAGGTTTGAGTTTTCCCGACACCTAGAACCTGCCTATTAATTTGATGGTCATAAGGCCGCACCGCCAAATTTGAATAATTGTTATTGAAAGGCGGGCGGGCGGCGGACAGACATACATAATAGAAGTGTTGACGTAGTAGTACACAATCCTCTTGACAACCTGGTTCTGGTCCCCTTAAGTAAATATTGACGAACGTACATACAAGACCGGTTATCGCTATTATGTATAGAATGTGGTTCCGCTCTCGCATGAACCTGCCCAAAACCTAACCTAACTTAAAATCAATGTTTCCGACAAGTTTCCAAATTATTACGAACTTAACCAAACTTAAAATCAATGTTTTCGGTAAATTCTTGAACCTAGCCCAACTGAAAATCAATGTTTCGGAAAGTTTTTGTACCAAAACTAACTTAAAATCAATGTTTCAGGAAAGTTTCAAACAGCTTCCGAACCTAACCTACCTTAAAATAAATGTTTCTGGTGAGTGTTCGTAAGTTTCCACACCTAACCTAACTTAAAATCAATGTTTCCGGAAAGTTTCCGCGTCCAGCATAACTTAAAATCAATGTTTCCGAAAGTTTCAGAACCTATCCTAACTTAAAATCAATGCTTCCGAAAGTTTCCGAAGGTTTCCGAACCCATCTCAACTTAAAATCAATGGTTCTGGAAGGTTTCTGAAAGTTTCCAAACCGAACCTAGTTTCGAAACAATAAACCTAACTGAACTTAAAATAAATTTTTCCGGAAAGATTTCGAACCTTCCGAGCTCTATTGCTTTAAATAATTTGAATTAGGCGCCGCTGATACGCTCCAGTACAGCCACCCGACTTCATGCAGTCGACCCCGTCAATAAGTCAACTTTTGTTTGGGGCGAATAATTTTCGCTAAAATTAATAAATTCTTAAGGTATCACTCATTTGAATCCGTACAGTAGTTCCAGAGGAGATACCGGACATAAATACATACATACATCCACACACACACATGCAGACCAACGATTGTATGTATATAGTTATGACATGACGAGTAGTAGGTATTTTTCCGCTTAACCAAGGTGCACACCGAGTGAATATCTATGTAAGAATTGCGACACTTAAAACTGCCAATCTTCCTTCGGTTAATTTTGGTAACGATAGATGACATTATAAGGAATTACCAAAAAAATACTAAAACCTGCTTGTGAACCATATTGTAAAATACTGCTATTTGTTTGATTTTGCAGAATGTAAGTCCAGCCTCAAATAAATCCATTTCCTTTTTGTTTGTCACAGCCAGAACAATTAGCAGGAGGGCAGCGGAAGCAGACACACCAGTTTATTAAGTTAGGATATCTTGTAGTTAGTAGTTAGTTATCTACACCCTGGAAACATCTAACGCTATAGATTGTATGCGATCTTTAATGATTTGATCAAAGCGGAAATCGGCTCTTCGATTCAGAAAATTATCAAATGAATTAATCCATAAAAGTCTAGTGAAGGTCAACATGTGGCGGAGATTACAGATGAGAAACTCAATCTAAAAAGGTCGCGCTATTGTTTCATTTATTATTTGCTACATTAACTTCAGGAGGTCGTGGCTGAGTAATGACGTTAAGACTCATAGTCGTTTGCTACCCAAATAATGTAGACTTTAGCCCAATTAGCAAATTTAGATGATGATAGACACAAATGTTCTAGTCTGTTACTACTGGATGTAAAGCCGATTTTATATTGTATCCTGACCTGAGTCATATTCCTTGGTTAACATCTAGATTTCCTCATTTCTGTACATCGTTTTGGGCAAAAGTCGATACTTTTTGTGTAACAGCAAATCAAATACAAGAAGCCTTAACTGATATTGTTGTTTCCCTTCCTTGTCTAGATAAAGAATTTTTATGGGAAAGGTCGCGGGGTCGTTGCCACCCGCCGGTTTGAGAAGGAGTATGTGGTCGAATATGCGGGGGAACTCGTTGTGGTTGTGAGGGGGAAGTGACCAAAGAGCGTGAACGCCTCTATTCCCAGGATCAAAGACTTGGGTATTATATGTATTATTTTACGTATCGTGATCATCAGTATTGGTAAGGAGAGCCTTCAATTAGAGTCACAGCTGCTCATATGCTAGGATTGACATTTCGATTTTGACCTATGAGGGTCACGTGGGGACCTCGAAGAGGTCACCCACGGTCAACCCGATCACACCAGGTCATGTGACATATCAAAATGACCGTACAATCCAAGGGATCATGAGCACAGCTGACAAACCAGATTTCCAGCCTACCGGTAGCCCCACGACCCCGGGGTGACCCGGAATTGTCGCCAAAGGAGAATTCAAGTTAGCAAAGGATTCGGATGCCCCAAGCCATGCTGGGTCATATGCTAGAAATTACTTTTCGATTTTGACCAATGGGGGTCACGTGGGGACCTCAAAGAGGTCACCCACGGTCAACCCGACCACACCAGGTCATGTGACATATCAAAATGACCGTACGGACCTGGGGATTTTGAATACAGTTTACAAACCAGTTTTTCGGCCTACCGGTAGTCCTATGATTCCGGGGTGAGCCGGAAGTGTAGCCCGAGGCGAATTCGAGTTAGCAACGGATACGGATGCCCCAACCCATGCAGGGTCATATGCTAGGAATGAATTTTTGATTTTGACCTATGGGGGCCACGTAGTGACCTCGAAGAGGTCACTTTCGGTCAACCCGACCACACCAGGTCATGTGACATATCAAAATTACCGGACGGACCTGGGGATCATGATTACAGTTCACAAACTGTTTTCCGCCCTGCCGGTGACCCCACGACTCCAGGGACATATCAAGATGACCTTTTCGGTTTGGGGACTATAAATACAGTTGTCAAACCAGTTTTCTAGCTTACCGGTGGCCCCACGAGCCCAGGGGGGACCCGCTAAGTCAATTTGAGTTAGCAGCGGATTCGGATACATTAAAATACACATAATCAATATCTTTCAAAACTTTTTTTTTAAATCCTTCAATTCGCGGGAAATTTAAATACATTACCAGACAATGCAGTTCATTTCACTGTTGTGATTCATTTCACTGTAGTGATTCGGTTCACGGTAGTGATTTGTCATTCCGTGTGGCACGTAGGGCTACACGCATGAGCTCGTAAGACAGTCCAGTCCATGGAGTTATTTTTGACTCCTCGGGGGTTATTTTTGACTCCTTGGGAATCAAAAATACTTCCCTACGTCATCAGGGGGTCATTTTGGACCCCCGGGGAGTCAAAAATTACTTCCGAAAAAACGTTTTTTGAGTGGACTCTGCCACCGAAGACTGGACGATATTAAAAATAGTGTATATGTATTGAAATGTATTTTGTCAAAAAGTATCCGTGCGAAAAAAAATTCCATCATGGCGCCGACGAGTAACATAAAAAAAACGTATAAGTCCATCTATTTTTCAAAAATTGTCCATTTTTCTGGTTGTTTTGAATTAGTGACTGAATGGTGGATAGTGTGATTGCCTTTATGGCAATACATAATTACTTAAACGGTCTAAATTTTGACAAAATCGAGAAAAGGAGCCAAATTTGAACCCCGGGGGGTTATTTTTGACCCCCGGGGAGTCAAAAATAACTCCCTAGAAAAAAAATACAAAATAGGGTGACCATAATCTACACCTGAGAGAAAATGCTACGTTTACGCTCCAAATGCACCCTTCTCGCTAAAATATGTTTATGTACTAATTTCAGCACTTAAAACTTAAAATTTTATATCAGCTAATTTCGGTAGTAAATATGAAATTATAAGAAAGTGTCAAAGACTACATGTACCAAATGAAATTAACTTGTGAACCATACTGTAGAATACCGCGATATAAATAAACATTCTAAATAAGTATTTTTACAAAATTTAATTTAATTTGGTGTAAGTGTATGATACCAACTATTTAAGTGCTCGCAAGGTGCAATGAGAAAAAGTGCGTTTTTTTTTATATTACCTGTTTGTTGGAGGATTAACTACATATAGAACTAATATGTGCGTATTATATTACTTCTATTAGTTTTATAATTTAAATATCAACCGAAAAAGAATATTAATAAGATGAAAGATATTCGATATAGATGATCAAGGCGATTATTAGATTGAAGCCGAAATACTAACAGTCTCGAAACAGAATCAACGGATTGGGCCTGCGCAAACCCCGTCCGACCGTTATTGTCTCAAAGATTATTGTATCAAAGAAGTCCAATTCGTGGCCGCCGTAACCCAATCCGGCACCTACTGTCTTAACGAATTTTAATTTGGCTGCGCCGGCCTCGGATGGTCTGTTCAAAGCCGGTCCGACCACTACTGCCTTAAAGCGTTCCAATTAGTGCGCGACTGGGATCACTGTGTCTGACCCGCCAATATTGTCACTATTGTCAAATTAGGCGCCGCTGACACACATGGGCTGCGTAGCCGGCAGAGGAACCTGCACCCATAGGGCCGACCCCTCAAATACCAACGCGAATGTATGCCTGGTCAGTGCGCATGAGCTTTGGTCCATACCTGGCCCTTTCCATAGCCACTCGATTTGATGCTGCAGACCCTTTTCCAAACGGTTATAAGTTCGATACCTACCTGATGCAAATTTTGTCTTGTGAAACAGTCTACTTTTGTTTGGGGCGAATAATTTTAGCTAAAATTTAAGAAAATTTGAAGGTATCGCTTATGCGTATCCGTCCAGCAGTTCCAGAGGAGATAGCAGATAAACATACCCAAATACATAGACACATGATTTTATGTATATAAATATTATCATTTATAGTTTCCGTATACTTACGCGTGGGAAGGACGCAAAAATGTGACTGCTGCATTTATATGGATGCCGAATGCGTATATGTGCATCTCATCTAATAGAAATGTGGTCACCTTGCTATTCTATTGATGGCATGGGGAGTCAAAAATAACCCCCGGGAGTCAAAAATACATCCCCGGGAGTTATTTTTGACTCCAAAAAGGGAGTCATTTTTGACCCCCGGGGAGTCAATTTACCCAATTTTACGAGAACATTTCCCATATAGGTGCATATTTGATCAATTTTTTGCATATTTCTTGTTTTACCAGGTTTTTGCAAATTTCACGGTTTTTTCTTTGCTTAGCCGGGTTTAAATTGCGTATTTTATGTTTTTTAAATGCATACTATATGCTTTAAAGTGCATATTTTATGCTTTTAAGTGATTACTTTGACACATTTTATGACATATAAACCGATCCTTAATTATTATATTTGGTAGTTAGTAGTCCAAATCGTTCCATCCATAAAGCAGAGGATGTTTAAACTGAGGAAGTATTTGTGCTCCGACAAAAATATTACATATTCTGGAAACATCGTAACATCAACTCTGTTAATACTCCTTTAGAAAAAATATTACTCGTCCAGGAATTTATATTTACTCGGTTAGGAAAAAGTAATACTCTCACAGTTAATTTTTTTTTATTCTTTTAGGAAAAAATATTACTCGTGCAGGTAATTTTTTTTACTCTTTTAGGAAAAAATATTATTCGTGCAGGAAATGTTTTTTTTTTTTACTATTTTAAGAAAACATATTACTCGTGCATGAATTTTGTTTTGCTCTTTTGGCTTTTGAGAAAAAATATTACTCATGCAGAAAATTCATTTTTTACTCTTTTATGAAAAAATGTTACTCGTGCAGAAAATTTCTTTTTTACTCTTTTATGAAAAAATGTTACTCGTGCAGGAATTTTGTTTTTACTCTTTTAGGAAAAAATATTACTCGTTCAGGTAATTTTTTTTTACTCTTTTTGGAAAAAATATTATGCATGCAGGAAATTTTTTTTTTACTCTTTTAGAAAAAAAATATTACTCGTTCAGGAATATATGTATGTTTTAGTTCATGCATTCAAAACCTCCTCTTAGTTTATTTTTAAAACTTTTAAACTTAAAGCTTTAAACAAAACAGTACCAGTTAAAGTCGAAGTTTAAAATAATATTTTTTTCGATTATAAATTAAGTTTGCACCATTAGCTCAATACTAAGATCGCCTTAGCAACACCAGCCTGTAGCATTAACTAACGAGTATTACCAGATTTCAGTAGATATGGTATAAAATCGGGTAGTAGTAGAATAACTTAATGAGTAATATAAAAACCAAAAAAAACAAGTACTCTTACGAGCTCTTGCGTGTAGCCCTACGTGCCACACGGAATGATGAATCACTAACATGAAACGAATCACAACTTAACTAAATCATAAAAGTGAAACGAATCATTAATGAAAAGTGCTCTTACGAGCTCATGCGTGTAGCCCTACGCGCCACACGGAATGACGAATCACTACCGTTGGACGAATCACTATCGTGAAACAAATCACCACCGTGAAACGAGCCTCTACCGTTAAACGTATGACTAAAGTGAAATGAATCACAACAGTGAAATGAACAACATTGTTTGATAATATATATTTTCTCGCCAATTTAATGATTTTTAAGAAAGATTTGAAAGGAATTGATCATGCGTATATTGGTGTATTCGAATCCGTTGCTAACTTAAATTGACCTCGGGCGACACTTGCGGGTTCTCCCGGGGTGGTGGGGTCACCGGTAGGCCGGAAACCTGGTTTGTCAATTGTAAAAATGATCTCCAGGCCAGTACGATCATTTTGATATGTCGCGTGACCCGGTGTGGTCGGGTTGACAGTGGGTGACCTCTTCCAGGTCACCACGTGACCCCAATAGGTCAAAATCGAAAATTCATTCCTAGCATATGAGCCTGCATGGCTTGGGGCATCCGAATCCGTTGCTAACTCGAATTCGCCTCGGGCAACTCTTCAGGGTCACCACGGGTCGTGAGGCTTCCAATAGGCCGGAAAACTGCTTTCTCAACTGCATTAATAATCCCCAGATACGGACGGTCATTTCGATATTTCACATGACCTGGTGTGGCCGGGTTGACCGTGGGTGACCTCTTCGAGGTCACCACGTGACCCCCATGAGTCAAAATCGAAAATTAATTCCTAGCATATGAGCCTGAATGGCTTGGGGCATCCGAATCCGTTGCTAACTCGAATTCGCCTCGGGCGACCCTTCTGGGCCACCGCGGGGTCGTGGGGCTACCGGTAGGCCGGAAAACTGGTTTGACAACTTTAATCATGATCTCCAGGTACGTACGGTCATTTTGATATGTCACATGACCTGGTGTGGTCGGGTTGACCGTGGGTGACCTCTTCCAGGTCACACCACGTGAGCCCCATAGGTCAAAATCGAAAATTTATTCTTAGCATATGACCCTCCATGGCTTGAGGCATCCGAATCCGTTGCTAACTCGAATTCGCCTCGGGCGACCCTTCTGGGTCACCGCGGGGTCGTGGGGCTACCGGTAGGCCGGAAAACTGGTTTGACAACTTTAATCATGATCTCCAGGTACGTACGGTCATTTTGATATGTCACATGACCTGGTGTGGTCGGGTTGACCGTGGGTGACCTCTTCCAGGTCACCACGTGAGCCCCATAGGTCAAAATCGAAAATTTATTCTTAGCATATGACCCTCCATGGCTTGGGGCATCCGACACCGTTGGTAACTCAAATTCGCCTTAGGCGACCCTTCCGGGTCACCGTGGGGTCGTGTAGCGACCGGTAGGTCAGAGAACTTGTTTGACACCTGTATTCATGATCCCCACGCCCATACGGTCATTTTGATATGTCACATGACATTTTGTGGCGGCATGACCTCGGATGTCCTTCCGGGGTCACCGGTGGCTCACGGAGGGGTCAAATCATGGGTCAAACCATAAAGTAACACTCAGTAAGGGATTCTCGTCAATTTTAAGTGTCACATGTCACAGTTGGATTGACCTCGGTTGACCTTCCCGGGTCACCGGTAGGGGGTCATGGGGTGTCACCGGTGGGGTCAAATCACGTGTTGCATCCCATATTGTGATTCCGAGTTGCAGAGAGAAATTTTGATGTGCTGCATGCCTTAGTTTTTTGAAGATTTCGTAAAAGGTAGTTGTAGTTTTGACAAACTTTGACCCCCCCCCCCCCCCGGAAGGGGTCAAGGAGTCATTTGCCAGAAACGAGCAAATTTTCAGAATCTACGGAAAAAGTTGAGACCGTGGCCCTACGTTTTTTCGCGCCAATAAGTCATCGAGGGTTATAGAGATAGGGCATTTTGGACTAAATATAATAATATATTGTTAAAAAACTTGAGATTGAATCCGGTAGTGCAGTCAATTTATTTGGGTTTAATTTGTAGTGTCAGTGCCAGGTACAGAAATGACATGTATAACGTAGATCAGGAGTCTAAAGTATAAAGTCTAGGACTCCGTAATAAATGTCCAGCGCAGAAGACGTTCGTCATATCACGTATCGACGTCATATCGAGTATCACGTCATATGCACACCTCATCTGATACCTGATAGCGCTGCTGCTCTATGACAATTCGACGGCAAGTGACATACAACTTGCCGCATTTCCGTATAACTGCACGTAAACTGAATAAGCCGCCATCCGGCATTAAACTGGTTGCGTTTGCCTTTCTCCTTGTATTGCTCATCATGCCTTGTGAATCGTTAAAATAATAAGAGTCCTAATACAGAACAACTGTATCAACTATCTCCGAACGTGTCCCAGGCCCCAGCTTGGTTTTTCATTAAAATAATTGTTATCGTTTTTCTGTTACAGTTGATGAGCAAACCCCAAGCCCGTATTTTGCGTATCCTTATCAGTTTAATGCAAAAACAGCTCAAAAACGTGACTTTTGCAATTAGCTCGAGTAAAAAGTTCTCCGCCTCTGGCGGAAATTACATTCAATCTTTGGTGCTCCTCCCGAAATCCAATCCTCCATGATTCATGACCTTGCCCTGAAAAAAGAGGCTCTAGCCCTTGAGCTCCTCCATTGTGAGCGGAGGGGAGCGAGATTTTAGGAATTTTAGTGCGTTTCGTGGGCGGCCGGCCCTTGGCTTTCTTGTCAGGGCCTTCGGAATTCCTTGTCCGAGTTCTTCAGGCTCAGGCTGTACGTTGGACCCCCTTGACCTACTTCTTCTGAATCATTAGGTTCATATATTTAAGTTTAGTTAAGTTAGGTTAGGTCACAATGTACCAAAACTACTAATTGGGCACGACCTTACCCAACTAAATGTTGTGATTTGACAAGTTTATGGCTGTAACACTTGTTTTAGAATGCCATATACCATCAACGAAATCGTTATTCCTTCATTTCAGTTATAGCGGATGAACGAAAAAGGGATTTAGTAATGAAGTGTAAATTTAGTAAAGGTTTAAATGGGGATTATTCAAATCAAGGCATATTCAATGATTTCAGCGTACGAAGAAGCTCTGTCCCCAGTGCAACATGATTATCTTCCTCGTTTCGGTGGATAAAGTTCAATTCTTACTTATATGCTCTGCTTAGGGATTGCAGCGGGACCAAGTTTTTGTTCCCGCAAATTTTCGGAACCGGGACCGGGACCAGTCAAGAAGTCCCGCATTACTAAAATGACAGCAGTGTGAGAATACTGCAATAAATCAAGCCCAACTGCGTGGGATTGGGACGCTAGTAAGTAGGTGTTTTGGTGGGGATTGTGAGGCTCGTTGGGTCGCTGAAAAGCTCATCGAGCGCCTCAGCCACCTAAATAGCTTCCATGCAGCGGAGCTATTTGGTAGTAGTCTGTCTCCCAGGCTCGGCGGTGTTAGCGTAAAAGTAACCGAATAAGAAGTAACTTACCTAAGTATTATGTAATATGCACAAAGAAATAGTTAACCTTCTCAGCATACAAGTTATACTATTAACTGCGGGGTAAATGCAAGATGTGCTTTACCAGCTGGTGACTGCAATCTATACATTCACTCAGGGTTGGAAAAAAACATGTTTTTTAAAAAAACAAACAAAAAAAACAGTTTTTTATTGTTCTTTTATAGAACAAAAACTTTTCTTTTAAATAAAAATAAAAAAAAACTGTTTTTTATTGTTTAAAGCATGTTTTAATTGTTTATAACATGTTTTTTATGAATTAAAAAAACGTTTTTTAAAAATGTTTTAAAACAATGTTTTTTATTGAATAAAAAACATGTTTTAAAACATGCTTTAAACATGCCAACCCTGCTCACTTAAGACGTGGTGCGTACTACAGAGTAACTGCAATCTCCAGTGTCCACGGTTCACTTTACAAATATTAAGTAGCTACTATGTTGAAGGCTGTAACTATGGTGTAGTACTTACTAATAAGAAATGTGCACGTAGTCACCTATGTAATATGAAATAAATGCAGTCTCTAGTTGACATCGTAAATCGTAACTTATAATGTGTAATGCTTAATACCTACAATGTACATAGGAATTGCTGCGTAGAACCTACAATGGACTAACCTCAGTGTGCACTGTACTGTGCACATTATACATATAACGTAGCATGCACTTTGTATTACATCTATGTACTACCACCTTCCGTGCATACGAAACAGTTTTAAGTACTTACCTAGTACTTATATGCAGTATGCAGTACAACTAAGAACTAAGGTGCGTTGTGCACGAAGATTTCTGCACGGAAAACTTAGTAACCACTAGTAGCTGTAGCTGTACAGTGTGACGTAACACGTAGTACATACTAGTAGCTGTAGCTGTACAGTGTGACGTAACACGTAGTACCCACTAGTAGCTGTAGCTGTACAGTGTGACGTAACACGTAGTACCCACTAGTAGCTGTAGCTGTACAGTGTGACGTAACACGTAGTACCCACTAGTAGCTGTAGC
>JAQFZY010002194.1:0-12511 GCA_034696285.1 Hypogastrura burkilli
TAATAACTTAGAATTCGTGGTGAAAATTTCAGAGCGCTAGCTAAATTCCATAATATAGATACAGTGTCCGAAAGTTTACCCATGCCCTGACACACGTTTCTCTCTACCCTATAACATCTCCTTAAACCTGAAGCTAACTTGGAGCCAAATAATTTATACACCTAAGTTTTATCTGATACTTTTAATAGTAGGTACGTTGAATTAATTTAGATTTAGAATACGAACGATAAACGTATGTTACTCTACAGGATGCTATACATAGTTACTACTACCTTAGTTACTACAAGTAACGACCTCGCCTTCGGCTCATGCCTTATACATTGCGCACGCGGCTCCGCCGCTTAGCGGGCTTGGCTCTCCGTTTGGAGCTAATTGGTACAAATATTTTTAGTAAATACATCGATTACTGAACTCTACAAATGGTGTGATGTTAGTAAGCCATGTCACAGAAACAAAGTACCAAAACGAAATGTTATGCTAGACGCTGTAGGTAAGATTTAAGAAACAGACAGAAATAGATGGCATTTAAGAATTGGGCTTCGACCGTTTAAACGTTTGTGTAGCGCAAGAGCCCATCTTGAAGTAGGCTCGAATGCCATAGTGCATTAACTCCTGCGCCGTAGAATATTAGAGGCGGGACGGATCCAATCTAAATATTTGAATTTGCTTTGAAGATCTACTCCACTATCAGGTTTGGGTTTGGATCAGACTCAAATCCAGCCAAGATCACCCAACACCAACCTTCAAAGCCGGGCAATCCGTTCGGTGAAATTAATTTATAAATTTTTATTTGCGAGGTGTGACAGTGACAAGACCTGGACCACGTAGAGTTGTTCTTGGGCGGTATGTCAAGTCAAAGTGATTTAATAATTCAGTTGTGGTTATGGACCATGGAGGAATTAAAAGTGCCAACAAGAATCCCTTCAAGATTTTCAGAAAATGTCCACAAAAGTCTACAAAATCCGTTGCTTGGGGCCATGCTTTTGGCCCTTAAGGTACTGACCCCTTGACCCTAAAAATCCTAAGTTCGACTGGATCTTCGTATTGGGCATAACTTTTTGCTGGCGGGATTTGGTGGGTCTGGGTTGAGAATTGCAATCAGGATCAATCTGACAGACCAAACCTTGGAGTAATTTTATAATAGTTAGAAGACTAATTTGTAATCTCTCACCAATACTAAAAGATTTTTTCACCAATTACAGCAAATTACTCATCAATCATGTAAAACTTATTATGAGCGAAATATTATTTATTTTACAATAATTACGGAATTAGAAGTCTTATTTGAAATATTGCAAAACTTGAGTGAGGTGAGGAAGTCAGCTCTAATTGGTGAGAGATTTCAAATTAATTCGTTTGGTGATCGCTTAAGTATTCCACTTTTTCAATGTGTATTACCTCAAAGTTTCCGCCGCCCCTTACAAATCGAAGGGAGCAAAGGACCATGAGGCTCAGAATGATCATCAGAATGAGACCCGTAAGATTGGCACAGCCATGGATTAGCCCGTACTTCAAGCCTATGGTTGCCTCTGGATTCACCAAGAAATCCCCGTAGCTCCAATTACCCGTATTATTGAACACGGAGTTGTGGACTAGCCCAATTTCTACAAAAGAAGCAGGAATAAAATTCACTCTTTAACGTCACCTAAAAATTCTTGAATATCACTCAAATATGAATACATTATATCCATTGCTCAGATATATCGTCACAGCTGGTACAGTACTTGCCTAACACATCTTTCGCAAAATGTAATGACAATGACTTAATAGCAGTGCTTCCCAAAAATATAGGTTTTTAGCCCAAAAACGAAAAATACAAACTAGGAAATATAGATGGCGGACTCAAATTACTTTAGCCGGTTTATACCGAATTCATACTCGATTCCCGATCCATATATCCGGCCTCAGTCATATTGCTTGGGTACATTTTCATACTTTGTTTTGGACTAAAATCTATACCTTTTAGGCATCTTTAAATATAATTCCAGGTCCTCACCGATATTCCAAAGATGCATCAGAGTATGGAAGAGGCTCAGTATGAAAATGAACCAGCCCGTCATTTTGTGGAAGTAAATGTGCTGGTCAATTGGAATGAATGAGGAAGCCCCTCGAGAGCGGAGGAACGTTAGGCTCTGACGCAGCATGACCACAACAATGAACGTACAGTTAAAGTTCAAACATTGTCCTGGAAAGAGTCAGGAAAAAGTGACGGAGTCAGTCAAAGCCTAACTCAGTTCAAGCTATTTTGATAGATTTTAGGAGCCGAAAATCTCTAACCAAAATAAACCAGATTTCCTCATCAATTACAGCAAATTACTCACCAATCATTTGAAACTTATTTTGAGGAAAAGATTATTTATTTTACAATAATTAACAGAATCAATATTCTTACTTGAAAAATTTCAAAACTATGGTGAGGAAATCTGGTTTGATTTTGATTGGGGAAGGATTTCGAATTAATTGGTGATCGATCAAATATTACTCAATTACTACTGAGTCTTAAGATCACTTATTTGCCATACCCATACCTGTTACTCAAAACATGTAGTTGTATAACGAATTACTACCTGCACATTTTGCCAGAACCAACGGAGCCTTGGCCTCTGGATGATCCCCAATGAAGATGAGGGCCCGGGACAGGAAGAGCCCAACATTAGTTAGCAGGAAGGCGACTAGCCATAGAACGTAGACATAATTATTCTTTAAATAGAGAGCTGAGAATTGGTGGGGCTTGAGACCCTTGATTTTGGTGAGGAGGGACCGTTTCGGGGGTTCCTTGGGCTTGACCGGCACCAGCCACCGCTCAATGCTGAAATGTAAAGGGTAATTATCACGGGATTTAAATCCTGTCCTAGATATTGGATCCAATGGCGGAAATAGACGCCTCTTACCTTATGGATAAGTTTTCGAGGAGGCCGCCATGCTTCTCAAGCTGAGCCTTGAGAGCATCGTATGTGAGAGCCCCGCGCCCTTCCACGTCGGCATCTTCGAAGAGGGCTGTGGTGAGCTCGCCTTAAAGGTCCATTAAAGTAAGAATTTGACAAATTATAATTTCCTGAACTGACGAATTTGCTCATAAGTAAGACTTACATTAGCTAAACTTATGCACATGCTCATTACTAAAATCGGCAAAACTGAGTTACGAACATGCACACTATCCTACAATTTTCCAAACCTACAAATATACTCATTAGTAACGTCACTTTGATTTGATGAACAATGAATTACCAATTTTATCCGCCCAAAATATTAATAATTTGTAAAATTTACCAATTTGATAGTCTTTACTTACCTAAAAATTTATTTGTTGTATTTGTTTGTATTCACAAGGAAATTAAGAATTTTCTCATCAGTAAAACTTCCTAAACTACATGGTTCATCACTGAAATTTACAAAGATTTTACGAACTTGCTTATCACTATGTTGAGCTTATGAAGTTGTTCATCGCTGAAAATTTTGGATTTGCTATTACGAGTTTTCTCGTCCCTAAAATATCCTTCTTTGGAGAAATTGCAGCATTATGTACTTATCACTAACACTTGCTAAATTGCCGACCTTACGAATTTGTAAATTTGCTCAGCAAGCAAATCTACTCATCACCAAAGTTTGCAGCGGAACTCACAAATTTGAGTCTTAAATTTACGTAATTTCCTCATAACTAAAATTTGCAAAGCCCAACTTACGAATCTGCTCATCACTGAACTTCATGCCGTTCTCCTCCATGCAGGCCCGCATGACTTGCTCCAGTTCCTTCTCCTGGATCAGGCCGTCCCCGTCCACGTCGTAGACCCGAAACAAGAACTTGATCTTGTCCTCGGGATTGTCCCCGGTAAACCTATGCATGGCATCCAGGAACTCCTGGAGGGAGATCGAGCCCGAACCATCCCCGTCAAACGTATCAAAGACCCGGTCCGTAAAGAATTGCTGAAAATTCGGAAATGGATATAAAATCCAATTGAGAGACTCAGATATCTGACTCCTAATGGCAGTATGGAACCCACGTTTTTCGTTTGAATGATTTTACTGAAATCCTCCTTCCGGATCTCCTTATCGTTCCCCACATGTTGACGGAATACGCCTTCCAACAGGGTAATGTTCTCCTTGGTTAGCCGGCTCCCGGACCTGTGGACCAGTAAAGGAATTTGCTAATATTTGCATACTTTATATGTACACGTTTTAATTTCACCCAGCTTATGTAGGAGACCTTTCAAATTCCCAACTTTAGAAACACATTAAAATTTGTGACTATTTTAAGTAAGCGGTGTTACAATTTTTCAATCTTCGGGAAAAGTTTAGAGTCACAGCTTAAAATTCTTTTTTATAATCAGTTAAAAGTAGTTTATCGCTAAAAGATTTCAAATCTCTTACCAACATTTTTATTTCTGTCACCAAGTAAATTTTTTAGTGAGGGATTTGACTTTTTGTGGTGATGATTTAATAACTATGTTCTTTGATAATTCATAGTGCTGGCACGTACGTACCTCGCAGAGCTTAGTTTTGAAATGAACTCCATGATCTGCTCCACAGTCACGGTCCCATCCAAGTCTCGATCAATGAGACGGAAGAACTTGTTCAGAACCTGCAAAAATCAAACGAAATGATGAGTTAGGAGCACCACGTAAATTAAATGCGCGTAATCTAGTGCCAAAATAGTTGAGAGGCCAATGACTATATTATTTTGTATTTGGTACAATTTAACTTTTATCTGCCTACTGTACCTGAACCATTTTCTACCTAATAGTTTCTACACACAATTTACACGATGATTAATACCAGGAAATATTCAGCGGCTGCTTACTCAAAATACTGTGTAAAAAAATATATGAAGGTATCCTCTGCCTTTTATTTATTTGCTACTGTACCTCTACGCGTATTGATTCTCCGAAATATTAATAAATTCATTAATAAATCCAGCTGTAAGGTCCGGTATGTAAATCGAATGTAGTCTAAATCGGGTACAAACCGAATTAACCAATTAGTGTCCAACATCTATATTTGCTCATTTGCATAATTTTGGTCTATATTTCTATATCATGGATATTTTAGACGTTACAGCTGAATCTGCATCATGCAGATAGTGCGTGTTTATGGATTATTGAATATACGGGATACATTCCCTAAGCCAATTAAATAGATGCTTGTTGGTCCACGAGCCCAAAACTGAGAGTCGTATTGTCAACGAAGACCCGATTGCCTTCAACCTAAAACCAACCCCATTAAACTGATTAGGAACATTGGAATGCAATCACCTGTAATGTATGGCGAACTCTGCAAAGTGAGTGGGATATACCTACACATTTGATGACCCTTCTTTCTTTGGAAATGCATATTGAACCAGTGAACCAGTAACGGCCGACAGTATAAATAACAATGCTCATCCTCGAAAGTGCAACAAAGCTCATCGGATCCTCACTACACAATCATCTTCACTTCCAACATTATCCGTCGCCAAAACATGTTGAAGCTCGTAAGTTATCAATTCGAGCAACTACATATATTTACTATCACTAATTCCACTTCTATTGTCACCAAAGGCCTATTTGCTGGGCACCTTTTATCATGAACATAGAATACAGATATGTTATTATGTATGTATTTTCAATTCCATAGACCATCTTCGTTGCCATTTTGGGCCTCACTTCCGCCCAGCTTCGATCCAGCGGGAACCCGAAAGACATCGTCATCGTCAAACAAACATCCGAAAATGATGGACTAGGGACCTTCTCATATTCATATGAAAACAGGTAAACAATAGTGACTCCTTTTACCTAGTGGTCCCTTTTTGACACTATATTTTAACCAAAAACGGATGGATTTTCTGTACCATAGTGACGGGTCATCGGCTGGTCAGTCGGGATTCTTGAAGGCCGCGGTCGGGACTGCGGAGCCAGCTCAAGAAATCAAGGGATTCTACAGGTTGGTCTTTTTGACCATTGCACTTATTCGAATTCAATATTTAACACTTGCTTTACAAAATATTTCTTGATTTGTACAGCTATACCGGGCCCAAGGGTGACCTGATCAAGGTTGATTATATTGCGAACGAATTAGGTACGAATGATACGTTATTATTACTAACCATATTAATTCCCAATATGAACTTAGCCCGAAGTAAAATTAATTATTTATTCTTAAAGGTTTCCAAGCTAGCGGTGCTGCTCTGCCGGTACGTTTTATTCATTTATATAATGATTATAATTAGATATGGATTTGATAATTTTATATTTATCAAACCAAATCTCAGACTCCCCCGCCTACCCCGGAAGCCATACTCCGATCGCTGGAATTCATTGCTGCCCAGCAAGGACGAACAAACCCAGCCGCACCAAGCCCATTCCGCCCGCCCACTCAGGCCGCTAGACCACAACAGGGCTTCCGAGGATAGATCATTTTATAAAGTCTAAATCCGAGGAGAGCGTCATACCCGAAATGTTTTTTAATTTTTGTAAAGTTTTATAATAAAAGACAAGTCATAGGTCTCATCTCACCTCTCAACACACACACTTTTCTTCCCTTCTGTCTACAAAACTCAGCCTGTAGCTAATAATTAACATTGTTTTTAAAAATGGTGACTAGCGTATAACCCTGCATGGGCTGGGGCATCTGAATCCGATCATAACTCAAGTTGACCTAGGGTCAGCCTAACGGGTCACCCCGGGAGTCGTGGAGTCACCGGTAGGCCGGAAAACTGGTTTGTCACATGTGTTGAGACTCCCCAGGCCCGTACGATCATTTTGATATGTCACATGAGATGGTGTGATTGAGGTGACCTTCAGGGGTTACCAGTGGGTCACAAAGGGATCACATCATAGGTCAAACCATAAAGTAACAGTCCGTATGCTATTCTGGTCAGTTTAATATGTCACATGCTATGGTAGAGTCGGGTTGATCTCGGTTTACCGTTTACCCTCTGGGGTCATCAGTTGGGGGTCATGGGGTTGGGGCACGGGGTGGTCAAGTAACGTAAAGTTTACCTCACTAATATTATATTCGCCTGCGTTATTTATATATAAATATATACGGTTGAACAGGGATTTGGAACAACTAGATTAATAACTTAAGTAGAAAACGAAATATACAAAAATTACAGTTGGCGTCAAACCATAAACTTACATTTTTCGTTTGAAATATTATTGGTGGAAACATATTTTTCGATTGTAATATTTTTTGTGGAAGTTTAAATTATGTGTTCGTCATGTTTTTGATGGCAATTAAAATGTTTCCATTGTAATAATTTTGGTGGAAATTTAAATTTTGCGATTTTAATGTTTTTGGTAGTACATTTTTTGATTGTAATATTTTTGGTGGAAACTCACATTTTCCCTTTGATATATTATTGGTGGAAACTGATATTTTTCGTTCGAAATATTTCTGGTGGTAACTTACATTTTTTCGATGAAAATATTTCTGGTGGTAACTTACATTTATCGTTGAAAATATTTGTGGTGGAAACTTAAATTCTTCGCTTGATATATTTTTGGCGGAAACTTACATTTTTCGTTTGAAATATTTCTGGTGGCAACTGTCATTTTTCGTTTGAAATATTCCTGGTGACAACTTACATTTTTGGTTCGAAATATAGTAGAGAACTTTTCGAAAGTAATGTCGGCCTCTCCACAGACGGCATAGGCCACGCTCTCGACCACTTCAACAAAGTCCACACGGCCCTGCCGGTTCTCGCTGTTAATTGTAATAGAATATTAAAAGCACAATTAATTCAAAAGTTCCGTCCAGGCTTGACAACTGACTAGCCCTCACTTTAATCTACTCCTGTCTCACTACTATTTACAAATGTAACTACAAACTGCCTAATTCATAAATAATTCTCAAGGCCTGAGGAGCCCAGCCGTATTTTCTGATAACGCAGTTTTGCCTGATACGGCCCAGTCTAACTATAACCAGTATAATGTGTCTCATATGCATGCAGAGCTGAAGTAGACCATTTGCCGTGTCTCCTGTGATTCCAACGCGATTTTTTAGTAAACTTAAACTATACAGGTAAATACAATAGGCACCTGCCGGGGACACAAAAAACACAAGGAACTGCCTCCAAAGCCAAATTAGGCAGGTTTAACTTTATTCTACTCACTTGTCCGGTATGCAGAGTAATACTGAATCAACGACACAGGCAAAATAGTAGGCACAATAGAAGAGACTCTACAATTGTTTGGAAATCATTGGAAGGCCACGACGTAAGATGTCGGAATCAGAAACCAGAAAATCCGCTTAATATACAGTACATATGCATTCTGCTTATAGATTATAAATTCCTTGATTGTTCCAGCAGCAGGTGAGGTTCATAAGTCAGGGGCAAGCCTTCCTTCATCTTGACAAAAGGCAAAAAACGGATCTTCTATACTACTACTACATATGTAGGTATTTGTGTATATACATATATAAAGCATTGTTATGGCCTGAGGATGCGGGACGACGGGCTCCATTCTGCGAATGCGAATTTATATTGCATGAGGAATATGCTAATATATTTTTATTGGTATTTTAGTGGAGGGTAGACAATTAAAATACAGTTATCCAATTTATTACGCATTGGCTTGTATTAAATGCTGCTTGTATTTAAAGTTGATTTTATCCGGAAATAAATTATTGAAATGAACATATGTGTATAGCTGTAACCAGGGTTGGAACAGTTTTTGAATAACAAACAAAAAAATTGATTTTTATTTGTTTAAAACATGTTTTTTTAAAGAAAAAAAAACAACAAAAAACAGTTTTTTATTGTTTTTAATGTGTTTTTTAACAGATAAAAAAGGTTTTTTGTAGTTTAAAACGGTTTTTTAAAGTTTACAACTTTCTTTTTTATTAGAAAAAAACTTTTTATTTTAAATAAAAAACAAACAAACAGTTTTTTATTGTTTAAAACATGTTGTAATTTTATTAAAAAAACGGTGTTTTTAAACAATGTTTTTTATTGAATAAAAAACATGTTTTACAACATGCTAACCCTGGATGTAACCCAAAGAATATGACTCATGTCGGGTACGGCATATGAATCCGCTATTAATAACGAATTTGTGCGGAGTATTCATATTTGCTCTTTTGCATATTTCGTTTTGGGCAGCACTAATATGAATTAATTATTTTCGAGACAGAACTAAGCTTAGGTTAGGTTTAGCACATTTTAAATAGATGGGTCCAGGTTCTTTTTTTACCAGCGAAGGAAATGCATCTGTGTTCTTTCTGTGTCTGAACAGTCAGTGTTCTGTATAAAATTTAAGAAAATAACAATATTTACCTGGCGCTCCTTCGGCAAGAATATGCAGAGTCAAATAGATAATTCGCAAAGAATAGAGACTCAAAATTGACACAATAGACAATATACACAGAATGCCCTAAAGAGAGCAACTGGACACTCGGTCCAAACTCCGTGACTAACTTCCTTGCAAATTCCCACTACTATATTTGCAAGGTAGGATTTGCAACTGTAAGTGAACTACGTGCCCTCACGTCATGTTCCTCTGTACGTATATGAATCACGGCATGAGGAAGGAATATTATAACTCTTTCTTCTGTGTCATTTCATGATCATGACAGTTGCAGTTCGCTATACTATATGTATAGATATTGTACTACTACACTACATATAAAATTTTGCAAGTATTTAAAGGGCTTCTTGTTTTGGCTAGCCAGCGGAACTTGAACTTGAGTTAATAATGGACGAGGAATACTTAAACGGTCACCAATTAATTCGAAATCTCTCACGAATTAGAGCAGATTCCCTCACCAAGGTTTTGAAGTATATTTCAAATAAGATAATTTTAATTCCGTTAATTATTGCAATCATTTGCTTCAAATTTAATTAGTGATAGATCTCGAATTAATTGGTGATAGCTTAAATCGCAGCCAAAGGGGACTCACAGTTCCGAGCCTGGGACCTCATGGTCAAACTGATTGAGGCGTGCCTTGAGAGTCTCGATCCATTGGTCCTGATTTAGCTTCTGGTCCTGGCCCGGGTCAAAGACCTCGAAGAGCTTACGGAGGACTTCCTGAAAATATACATAAATAGATGCCAGAAACTTGGATTAGTTTTATGAGTCATTTTGGCTTTAATTTTATAAGTTGCGAGTCGGGAAAAATTAGTACAATTTACCGGTAACGAAAAATTGACTTTAGCATAGGTGGACCTTTTTTTCTCTTTTATTAGGTGGAAGTGCTCTCTCTTTATGGATATGTAAACCCTTCCGTTGGCTACGACGCCTAACTCCGTGTCAAACCCACAGCGCCTTCAGTCCCAGTAGTCGAAGATCCAGAGTCAGAACCCCCTAACAACGCTCCTGACACTCCATGAGGAGGTTAGATATATGTACCTGACTTTCTATTGCTGCTAACGCAAAAAAATATAGGTTTTAGCCACAAAACACACAAATTAGCAATATAGATGTTACATTGCAAGCTTTTAAATGCTTCACAGGTCCGTCAAGAGATCTTCGCAAAGTTGAGTCCAAGGGACCTCAAGTCACTCCACGACTTGCCTGCAAGCGGTTCCGACATGACGTTGACTTCTTCCTTGGAGTCCGCCACTTGCTTGACACTGAGAGGGTGTCGGCTATCGAAGTATACGGGAAATGGGATGACCCTGATTGCGTGCCAAAGGGGTATTTTCTCAAGATCTCAAGAGTACTATTGCCAAACAATGACATATGAGTACAAGCAAGTCTACAGATTATAATTAGTTCGAGTTATAACAAGCAATCGTTCAAAATCATATCTTTCCCGCTCGACAGAGAATGCAGATGCGGGAATCATTATCCCTGTATGTCTTAAATTTAAAGCATGACGCATGTATGAAAATGAAATAACTTTAAATAAATACTAAGGATGTAGGTATAGGTACGTAGTGCTGATTTAAATCTAGCCCAGTACCTACGCCTGTGTGAAGAATGTAATGTAGAAGCCCACAATTATTTGCGGAATTAAATAAGATCTAGATAATGTTTTTTGTAATTTTGTCAATTCTAAATGATAGACAAAAGAAATCATTTATATGCAAGTCTCTCTATATGCTGTGTTCCTAATTTCTAAGGCTATATTAACGTAAATCTCATTAAGTAATTGTTACAATTGAAAGGAATAATTAATAATTACGTACGTCTTCTGTTCCTAAATGCTTCTCAGACCTTAGGACTCATAATGAGTTTAACTCCTGATCCTGACTCCATGTAATTCATGACTCTTTTGTCTTTGGCTGATTAATTTGTGGACTACCTACCGGGTGGAGACTTCCCCTCAGGCTCCTATTGATTTCCTATATGGAATGCATGCAAAAAATGTGCCAATAGCGTACTACTCATAGCATCTATGCATCAACCACAAATCCACGCTTAAATGTTCTCTGCTTTACATTCCCTGTCGAATCTTGAGATATTGGCGAAAGATAGGAACAATTGAATGTCAGTGCCAAGGCCTTCCGTATCATGCTTCATGAACGGGATACAAATACAATTACAAGTGCAGCGTCGTGTAAAAATAGTGCAAAGAATTAGGTGCTTCTTGCGAATGTTCATGCGTATTCTGTAAACGCTAGCTAATTATTTTTAACACGGAACCGGATCTGATTCGCTAATTAAATCCTTCTATTGAAACATTCTGTAAAAAAAAAAGCAACGCATACAGACGTACAGCGCATACTTACGTACAATTTTATATCCGAAATATGCTTACTAGTTCCTTCGGAATGTTCACGGTTCACGTACCCTATGTACTTAGTACTTACAGGACATGATTTTAAACAATGGGAAGCATAGCGCGTCAAGTCTCCTGTGTCAGGCGCTGCAGCCATGCGTCATTGTACAATCGTATATACCAAATACCTATACATCAATATTCCGAATATTACGTCATGAGTCCTATTAATAGCGAGTTCAACGAATTTAGTCGGTTTTACGGAATACATAAATCCCTGTTGCGTCAAGCGTGTAAAAAGCCGAAGAGTTATCTTATGATGATAAGCTAAGGGAAGCAATCGAAATCGCAACTCATTTAGATATATTGCAATATTACAATTAGTAGGTACTCGTGGAATGACAAGTATAGATTAGCAAAGAATGACGTGGAGTTAAGAATAAATTCGAAAATGGTTTCGGCAAATATGATATCAAACATACCAGTGTTTCTACCACTTTGCATATTTTCTATCACTTTATATCGTTTAATGATAAAAATGGCGGAAATGTGCCCAAATCCGAAAATAGCCTTAAAATTAACATAGCTTAAATGAACAGTACCAGTTAGAGTCGAACTTTCGTTTGCAAGATACTTTTCATCGCTTATCAATTAAATTTCCGGCTTTGCATACTTTCCGCAACACCGATAAAGCTGTCAGTCGAAATAACCCACCTTAATTGTCACAAGAGTAAAGTAGAGTTTACGGATATTAAAAAAAAAAAAAAAAAAAATGCATTTAGAAAAAGCAAGCAACCCTGAGCTTAAGTGTGCAATAGAAAGGAAGAAACAAGTTTCACAAGTCTAGGGTTAATTTGCTTTCCATCTCAGG
>JAQFZY010002195.1:0-12509 GCA_034696285.1 Hypogastrura burkilli
TATAGCCATTCATACGTCACTAACCTCAAACCCACACATGAGAGTGGTGAACGCACATGGTATGGAGACGGCGCTACTTTTTTATACTATACCTTTGCTAGGGGCCATGTTTTTGGCCCTTATGGTACTGACCCGTTGACCCTAAAAATCCCAAGTTCGAACTTGATTTCGTATTGGGCATAACTTTTTGCTGACGGAATTTGGTGGGTCTGTGCTGAGATTTGCGATCAGGATCCATCGGACGGACCAAAGTCTGTCAAAATTATATATTGGTTAGACGATTATCCCTTCATTTTTGCCAGAATTATTTGTTAGAGTTTGGATGCTTGTGCCATTCGAGTTTAACATGATCAAAGACAACCTTGATACATATCTTGTGAAATAACTAGGTGTAACTCATTTGGCGTCGAGAAATTAGCGCGGACTACTACAGAATCCAAATGGTGACCCTTCAAAGGTCATCCAGGTCAAAGCAAAAAGTGTTAAATTTCGATGTGTTTTGTATCGATTCTAGCATTATCAAGGACGCTCATTCCGAATCTGAAGTCCATTTATTTGTGTAAGGTAAATTATCCCGAGAATTCGAATTTGGGGAGGACAATAATGACGGAAAAAAATTGAAAACTCGATTTTTATGATCAAACCGAGTATCTGTATGCATAAGTTTCATAAAAATTGAACTTAATCCGAAATTCGAGTTTTTCGGTTTTTCCGGGTCAGCCGTTACCTTATTCCAAAAATGACCTTCTAATTCGGAGTCAGCGTTAAAAATCAGTCAATAATCCGTTCTCAAATTATTTTTAACATTTTTAAAGTCTCCTGGATCACTGTGCACTGCACAACCAAGGAAATTATGCGCAAATTGTTGATCTAATGAACTATCTATTCTTACCTTGCAGCTAGCAAAGTTGTAACTAGTTAATAAGGATACTTGGTCACATTGACCTTGCATTCGCTAAGTCGAGACTGGACAACTTTATTAAAGTTTTTTTTTCTCCTTTTTGTCAAGCATTTGACTTAGACTTGGTTTAGTTTGATAAGGTTGGCTTTGGTTGATTTAAGTAACAGTTCAACACTCACAAGTTCTTTTAAAGGTTTCCAATCTGGACATAGCCAGAAGTAACACGGATTTAACAGTCAACCTAATATTTGAAACGTCAGAAAGACATACCGATACCATTTTTACGATATACATAACGTGGCATATGGATTGTAGAAATATGTTCTTGTTCTTACAATATGGTTTCTTATCTCCAGATTTATTGCAGGGTTGTGTAAAAATCGACTTTTCTGGGAGATTTTTTTTAATCGATTTGTTAAAAACCGGATTTTTTTAAAATCATATTTTACATTTGTTTACTCAAAAAATCGAAAAATTACTGAACCTTCACGTAAACTTTTTTTTCCAGTTGCTTAAATAATTTAGCAAGGTTAAGTGATGGATCAGGCATGACGACTACTATTTTTATTTAAATCGGGAAAGGGTCAAGGGTCATTATTAGTTTATGTGGCTTGACGGGAAGGCGTTTACGATTAAAACCGATAAGGACACAAGACACAATGATAACGATAACCTGCAAATCCTACAACCTCTTCCACCGTTCTAGTTATTAAGGCTCAAGATGTGTCATTGAGTTTGGCTTTGGTCATACACCGTGAAGTAACATATCGTTGGAAAGAGATTCCAAAAATGTATAACACTTGACCATTTTGACCGAAAATGTGACCTCCGGAGGTCAAAAATTATGTTTTTTCTTTGAATTTTGCCCGTTTCAAAAATCCGTTTTACCATCAAGGCACGAATTTTTTCTAATATTTCTATGTGCACCAGACTACCACTACTTAGTACTACACTGCACCATGTGAGCGCTGGTGTCTATGCTGTTCATTTTCCGGAGTCTATGACTTAAAATTTTTTTTTCACCATGATTCAGTGGCGGTGTACGGGGGTCATAGTGTGCGATGTAGTGCTACTACTTACATAGTACTATCATATCCATCAACATAACCCATAATTTGTTTCCATATAACAAAAATGATTTTTGGTTGCCCACCTTTGACGATTTTTTTGGGTACCTTACACATGCGCAATGGACCAAACCAAATGTGTTCTAATATCGAGGCAGGGTCAAGTATAATACATTCTAAGGTGGATGATCAGTTGGCCCAAATTCGAACATTTTCTAGTAAATCCCGTAAGGTCCTTTGCAATAGCATGACAGGAAAACCCCCATGTATTTGCGTCTATGCGGAAAAGGGTGTCAAAAAAATTTGCCGTTAGCCTCACAAGTTTTTTTTTAATTCACATGTCACTGTCCTTATCCATTTCTTCCATTTTCCCCCCTTTTTCTTTTCTTTTCCTTTTTTTTTATTTTATACTTTCCTCTTTTACGTAACGCAGTGTACGCTTTAAAAAAAAAACAGAACAAATTCACAAAAACGATGTAACCCTTTGCGCGAAGCGCAAGAAAAATAAGAATTCCAAGTCTCTGATTGCACAGCAAACTGTTTTGTAGAGTACGTATAACCTTTGCGCGAAGGGCAAGACAATTTTGAAATACAACCAGGTTGATTGCACAGAAAAGTCGCAAACAAGACTTTCGTATTTTCTAGGTCAAAGTTAACCTTTGCAAAAAGCGCAATATCCAGATTTGCTTCTTAGTGGTATCCGTTGGAAATAAATATAAAATGTTCAATGGTGTGTCTATTACATTAGCTCACTGTTTGACGCAGCACCGTCTAACCATTTTGCTGAGACCATTATTGCCAATACCTCTCATCTCTCGAGTACCGCGAATGCGCTTAACCTGAGTTAAGTATACTACAAACTGATTAGCATTATTAAGAGCTTGGAATAGTATAACAGGTTTGGCGAAAATTGGTTTTTGTTCGGTTATGTTGAGCTAGGTTAGGCTAGGTTGAGCTAGGTTAGGTTAGGTTGAGCTAGGTTAGGTTAGGTTGAGCTAGGTTAGGGTTGAGCTAGGTTAGGTTAGGTTGAGCTAGGTTAGGTTAGGTTGAGCTAGGTTAGGGTTAGGTTGAGCTAGGTTATGTTAGGTTGAGCTAGGTTAGGTTAGGTTGAGCTAGGTTAGGTTAGGTTGAGCTAGGTTAGGTTAGGTTGAGCTAGGTTAGGTTAGCTTGAGCTAGGGTTAGGTTAGGTTGAGGTAGGTTAGGTTAGGTTGAGCTAGGTTAGGTTAGGTTGAGCTAGGTTAGGTTATGTTGAGCTAGGGTTAGGTTAGGTTAGGTTGAGCTAGGTTAGGTTAGGTTGGTTTAGGTTAAGTTTGGTTAGGGAAGGTTAAGTTAGGTTATGTTAGGTTAAGTTAGGTTAGGTTAAGCATTTTCACAATAAACAGTAATTTTCGCCAAACTGTTTTTTCGCCAAACTGACCGTAAATCATGAGCTTTTGTATGAAACTATACGTTATCTAACTATTATAAAATTATATCAAAGTTTCACGCGTATTACGATTTAGGCCGCAATTCTCAACCGACACCTACCAAACTTCGCACACAAAAATGTATGACCAATCCGCAGACCGAGTTCGCTGGACCAATTTTCAGGGTCAAGGGGTCAGGACTTATGGGCCAAAAACATATCCCCTAGCAACGGATATTTTTAGAATTATGTTGAAATTTTTCGAAATCGTCAAGGAAATTGTTTACACTTTTATTTCCGCCATAGCTCATAACAAAAACCGAAAGCTCACTGATCTTGAGCGTGAAACGTGTTATCAGTAATGCTGGATCGAACCTTGTTGCAGAAATAACCGGCATAAGAACATGCCCTCTTCGACTCGACGCTAGTACGAATTATGACAAGTAGGTATTTTTACGCCAAACCAAGGTGCACATAGAGCACCGAGTGAACCTCCAGCCTAAAAAAAATTTCCATTTCCTTTTTAATCGATAGGAGTTAACTTTTATCTTCACCTTGAGTCTTTGCTTTATAAACTTCCTCTCCAATCTCATCAAGAGCTCAATTTAACGTTTCTTGAAACCCGGCCATAGCCTTTGTTCTTCATTTTTGACTTTTTTACATTGGGTGTTTCGTCTGTAATCTCCGCCACATGCTGATCTTCTCGATCTTCATTAGAATTAGACTTGTTTGGATTAATTCGTGAGATAAGTTTCTGAACAAACGAGCCGATTTTCGCTTTGATCAAAGCATTAAAGATCATATACAATTTAGCGTTTGATATGTCCAGTGCGTACATATGTGCAGATAACTATCTAAGATCTCCTAACTTTATACACTGGTAGGTTTATTTTCGCTGCCCCTCTGCTAATTGCTCTGGATGTGACATATAACATAGTAGTAAGAATGTGACTTTCAGGCAGACTGTCGATTTTAAAACTTACTACGAGTCAAAGTAAATAACACTACGAACTACGAGTGCCTGCAACATTTGGCTAAAGTTGAAATTCACATTGTATGTATATGTGGAAGGTACTGGTGTTGATAGTTAACATATTCGATCAGCATCTACTTTTCAGTTGATAAATATATTGTTCCAATAGGGCGTTTTATCGGTCATTTTCAAGCCCAAATCCGGATTTCGGATTTGGTAAATCCGGATGTCGGATTTCAAATCCGGACCAAAATCCGGATTTAAATCCGGTTTTCAAATCCGGATTTATGGTGCTAATAACATCCAGGGCCCGAATGAGTTCACCACTTTAATACATCACAGAACCAGAAGTTATTTTCGCAGGTTTACTTAAATAAAAAATCAGCCGGATATTCAACAAAACTTTTAATGAGCCCACAATTCCAGTTCCCCCTACATCTCGATTACGGAATACAATTGGCCTTTTCGTTAGTTTAAAACTTGAACGGTGCGCTGGCGTCCGTACTTCAATCAGTAGATTGTTAACGCTTCTTCCTATAAAATACCTAAATCTGAGGTGTACAGTACATATAGCATCACGTTCAGTACACATTTCCGTGACATACCTTCATGCGTTCTACTGTTAGACGTAGAGCCTAGAGTACATGACCTCGACCTCTCCAGGCATACAAATAATAAGATCCTGAGCACATATGAAAGTTAAATGAACTCTGAACCTGAGCTTGCATGTTTAATCTATTCTACATTCTAGCTTAAATCAGAGTTCAACATTCACTTTGACCCCTGCACTGATTCATTTTATATAGAGCAGCTTTTTCCTGTACTGGAGCTCATTGAACTGTCACATTTTAGTACTATGAATTGTATTCAATACTGATATGTGGCTGCTAGTTGGCGTTCAGGCCGTATTTTTGTCAACAAAAAGTCTCTTGCGATCGTTCAAAAAGTCCCTTAAGGATTTAAGCTACTGGCGCAGCCCGCCCCAACAAGCAAACGGCGCGTCGTCAAGCCACTCTCGGAAATCTGATGCCTACTATCTGTATTAGTGTGCTCTGATTGTGAGTGATCCATTACCCATGACAACGTTAACATTAATATATATACTATAGTATAAAATATTTATGTTCAAGTGCATGATGGTTGAGGTATGAAACACATGTAACATGACTTACAATATCAGTTGTAATAACCCGTAAAAATTCGGAAATAAAAGAAAGCTCCCAGTAAAAAGTCGCTGAGTATGCCGGAGTGTGCATTAAAAAGGACGAAACTAGCTCAGTTTAAATTAACCCAGAACTATTTTTTGAGGAGTCAAAGTTCACGAAGGTCCCTTGGGAAAACCATTTTTGTGTGGTCACTAATTGAAAGAATGTGCACAGCCGTCCCCTTCTTTCCCGGCCACCGGATCAATAATATTTTTTTTATATTGCACCTAGTGATTTTATTATGAAAACAGCTATAAATTAAATATCTCCAATTAAAGTGCATATACGCTCATGAGTAATCAGAAAAGCCGTATCATAAATCAGGAATCGCCAAGGGACCTTCGTGAAGTTTGACTCTTCAAAAAAGAGTTCTGGATTAGTATAAACTGAACTGGTTTCGTCCTTTTTAGGACACACTCTGGCATATTCAGCGATTTTTTATTATGAACTTTTTTTTCTAACTATTATAAAATTACAGCCGATTTTGCACCATCCGCAACCTACAGGTCGCATTTCTCAACGTACGCTCACCAAAATCATCCCACAAAAAGTTATGACCAATACAAAGACCAAGTGTGAATATGGGATTTTTAGGGTCAAGGGGTCACCCCTTAAAAAATAAAAAACATGGCTCCTAGCAACGGATTTTTTTCACTTTTGTTGACATTTTCCAAAAATCCTTTACGAAATTGTTTGCACTTTTCCTTCCTCCATGGTAAATCGTAACCAACTAGAATACACAAATCCCAGCACCAGGGCACTAATCACAACTCAGGCTCAGTTTTGTCAACTCTCGTCAAACGCCACAACAGGAACCTCTTCGAACATAACTTAACACAGTCAGTAAACTTACTAATAATGTAATTGCGCACCGTGTCACACTCAGAGGGAGTTGTTGACTTTCGCTAGGCCGGTACCCCAAAATCTACATTTATCACTACCCACATCATCCATCGCATCTGAGTTCTAACGTTTCCCTCGACGCTTCGCGATAAGCGATTGGTTAGTACCTAGACTTAGTAGTGTAGTATTCTCTAGTAATTAATAAATTTAGTAGTACTTAATAGTAGTACTTTCGCGCTATAAGTGTAAGCTGTAATAAACGTGTCACACCTCGGTATGATCCGTCATTTTGCCAGGATTGCCAGGATTGTATTATTCGGAGAAAAGTGAAAAGGGGAAAGACAAGAGTGGCAAGTAAATTTTAAAACACAAATAACGACATCGCCTCGCCTTCGGCTCGAGTCTTATACTTTATTTGCACACGCGGCTCCGCCGCTTAGCGCCGTTGGCTCTATTATTGGAACTAATTAAATAGTACAAATTTTTCGGTTAAGAAAATAAATCGATTGCCTAACTCTAAACATATGTTGTGCTGTATAGACAGGTAACAGGAACTAATTAAGTACCTATATGAATTGTGATGCTGGACGCAGGATTACAGGTAAGACGCATTAGGACAGCAAATAGAAAACGCTACGACGAAAGAACCTGCAAGAGTAGAGACTGCTAGAGCCCTATTGGCCCATGCCTAAACACTGCCAAATATAAGACACGAGCCGAGGGCGAGGTGGTTACTTGTCTACTACTGTAATTACTGTCACACCATACATGGTTTTCTTTTTTCAGCCTTAACAGGCAGGTAGTGCCGCTTTGGGCTCTAAATTCTTATTAATAGTGTGCGTGCGACGTCGCTCGAACTATCATTATATTTTCTAGTTTGTCAACGTTCTTTCTGGACAAAAACCACATGCACCGGACTTTGAGAAGAATTATTTCGAGTCCTTATTAATTGTGCTGGACACATTAGAAAAATGTTTAAGCGGTCAGCCCAAAGACACGACTAGATACGATGAAGCCATGAATGTTAAACTACTTCTTCGAGAAGTTTGTCAATTTATAGGTAAGAAATCTTTGTTTTTTTACTGCTCCTGCTTAAGACTCCTTTCCAGTCCAGATCATTGTCATTAACAATTACTTTTTTGTATTTCATATCAGAATCGAATTATTTGGTAGTTCTTGATTTGCCTGCTGATAACCCAATGGTCCTTCAACTAAGAAGCTTGGCCTCTAGGGTCTTGTTCGCTCTGTCTATGAATAACTTCAATGCGGTTTTTAATCGAGTTTCTGCAAGACTTCAAGAACTGAGTACCAGTAACGAGGAGAACCCGGACTATGCTGACATTGAGTTGATCCAGCACATCAGCCTCGATTTGCAGAGACTCAACAAGTTATTAAACGGTAAATTGTCATTATCACCAGGGATGGGTATCGAAGCGAATTTGGATTCCGATTCCGATACCTCACTTAGAAAAAATGTCGACTCCGATACCAATTCCGATTCCTCATTTTTAAAATTCCGATTCATCTCGATTCCGAATAAAAAATTTTGATTCCGATTATCATTCTTTCCGATACTACCTCCATTTTGTCTAAATGCTATAAAAATATTCTAGTCTTTTAGTTTTATGGACAAACTTTTTATTTGTTCGTGGCTTGAGGAGAAAGAAGCCCTAGCGGGGCGGGGTCTAGTTTGGTGATGGATAGAATGGCAGAATATGAATTGAGGCAGCCAATTACTTCGTTATGTTGTACTCATGCGCCCACTCTATAAATGTATTAAATGGCTAAGAGCTAACTGCATTGCGATCCTAGCTACTGCGGATCTTTACAAAAATAGTTCGGTGAAATATTAGGAGAGACTGGATGCAGCAATATAATCTTACTGCATTGATAGCACATTGAACCAATTTTCTATGTAAAGTATCGGGGAAATTATATGCTGTTGATTGCTTACCGTGAACAATAATTTCGTATCTTAATCTTCTTTGACATCTAAATAAAAGTGTACAGTACGCACATGACCGCATCGCGCAACACGACAATCTGCTTAAAAACTCCTCCATAGGAGGAGCCGCATCTAGTCTCCCCTCATATTTTACAGAGCTAGTTTTTAACTTTTATCCGCCGTATCTCGGATCGAAATGCAGTTAGCGCTTACCCATTGACTATGCTTATACAGTGGCCACATGAGTACAACATAACGAAGGGATTCGCTGCCCCAATTTGCATTCCGCCATTTTATCGATCACCAAAGTAGACACGAACAACGGACAAATTCAGTCTCTGACAACATTATCCACCAATTCGGAAAATTACAGGAGCATATACACTTTAAAAATAGGAGTAATCTGGAATCAATTTGGGAATCGATATAACTGGAAATACGTTTTTTCGGCTTTGAGTCAAGAATCGATTTTTCACAATAGTTAATGCACGTGCTCCGTATATACGGAACCCAATTTGTTGACCACATTTACATTGCAAAACGTTTCTGTCGCAGTTTAAGACGAAATTGATCTACTGATATCGAGTGAAGCGGAGTTAGCATAACGCATTCTATATTGTATCTACCGGGGATTAACCGGTAGTATGGTAATCGGTCACATTGGCGAATCCGGATTGGTGAATAAAAAGGGCGAAATTTTGGCGAATCGGAAAAGTCAGATTGGCGAATTTATTTATTACGCCCTTCAAAATTTCGAATAGTTGAATAAGACAAAATCGTACAAAGAGTAAAATACGTAAAATACAATAAGTAAAAATTGATTGAGATTAAAAAGCATGAGTTATGAATGCTTATTATAGGGACACAGAGTAGTAAGTACCTTATTATATTGTAAAAGGCAGAAACAATACGCACACGTGTTCGTTGTGGGATTAAGGCGCTCTTGCCAATTAATCGTAATTTAATTTTTGACTGGACCAAGCCCCTTTTCCTGTTCCATTTTACCAGATTTTGACCCCCAAGGTCCGTTCTCAAGCTTTTCGTTTACTTAAAAAGTGAAACTTGAGACTGAGACTGGCTACTGAGGTCAGCGTTAGTAGTCCCAAGTAAGAAAATCGGTTCCCCCCTGGCCATAAATACGGAACGAATAGGACAAGTTCCAGATTTTTGGTCGGCCGATAAAGAGAGCAACTAATTGCTCTATCAGTAAAGTGACTGCTTTACGAGCACAGGCCTTGGGTGTCCAATAATTTGGGAAGTGGAACGGCCAGTTCCCACGTTTTGCAATTAGAAAACGGGCCACATGTTGATGTTTGAGTGGACGGCCTTTTATACATATAGTTATATGGGATAAGATTATAAGTGGTCAAAAAACCGGGGGTTTGGGCGTTTCCCAACCCGGGTAGGTTAGGTCATAAGATGGACATAGTTGTGGGTGTTATGATGCCCGAATATTTAAAATTTTGTATGCATTTTTGGGCGTTTCCCAATCGGGAGGATTTTCGGTACGGGACCGGACTCATAGTTTGAAGGAGAGGAGAATTTAGACATTCAGATCTTGACCTTCAAATAAACCACTCTGCCCCACTCAATTTGTATTGACAAAACAGTTCACTTATTTTCTAAAACATTAAGTCCCGGCTTCGCACTTATTTCTAAAACATTAAGACTCCGCTCCGCCCCACGCTACCCTTTTATATTATCCAAGTTAAAGTGTAAAGCCCTTAGACTGAAACGCAGATCCGTAGATGTTACATTAAATCCTCCAGTTGATGGTTCAAACGACGGTACTTCTTTGACCGTAGTCTTAATTGAGCTTCTCCGTCGTCAACCATCGTCAATGTATTCTCCATCTTAGGTTGAATACCTTTGATACAGTAGGGGCGTTTACATTTTAGACTCATGTTCATCATGCTATGAAATCCTTCGGCAAAATTCAAAGCCTTTGGGACCCCCCTTCGTACCCTATCATAAACATTCCAAAAGTTAACTGGAAATATCGGATTTACACAAGCTGATCCTAAGTACGTAGCTAACTTTAGCAACTCCGGCGGCATAAGCTTAACGATATCCACACAAATTTGCATCACAGGTCTGATAGGCGAATTGGGATTTCCTGACACCTAAAATGGCGAATTTATTCAACTTTTTGGGGAGAAAGTCCACTCCTGCGAATAATTTGCCAATTTGAATTCGCCAATGTGACTCCGAATCAATAGTATACACCATCAAAATAGCATTACACACTTTATAATTAACTTATTAATATGCGTGTTTTTGCTTAATTTATATTCAAACTATTCGTTTCACAGAAACTGTGCTAAAGTTCAAAATGGTAAAGAAGGGTGCCCACGTTGTTCTTATGAATTCATTGGAGAAAGCTATCTGGAACTGGATGGATACATATCCTCATGAATTTGCAGAACTACAGGTGATTTGTGATTTTTCAGGAGGGTAGCTGACACTTAAAATGTTCCTTAACTGTTCTTCTTTGGAATTTTTAGAAAAAGCCATGTGACGAATTGGCAAAGTGTTGTGAATCATTATTTGAGCTTTTGGACAGTTTTGCGGAAAACAACAAACGGCGAGCGGCGGTGTGGCCAGTGCAAATAATGCTGCTTGTTCTCTCGCCAGTAAGTAGATTAAATTTCGTGGTCTGCAAGAAATAATATAACGTTGAAACAGGCATTGCCAAAGAGCGGGGTGTGACCATGTTTGATTTGAGAGACGTATTGTGACGTTGACCTTTGCCCCAACATCTTAAGCACCGTGTCATTAGGAATCATGATTAAAACTCGTCTGAATCCATATTCCATCCAGTGATTCATGAATTAACACTTTAAGGGAATTAGCCTTGAACCTTAGACCTTGGATTTGACCCCTTTAACAAAATACTACTATTATGATAAATCGATTACTTAAAGCCGTTTACTAATTGATGCGTCGATTTTTCAGTTAATTAACCCACGACCTTGACCTTTAACCTAAATGATTTAACAGCACAGCCTATGCACACCGCGCCATTAAGGTAAAAAAAAAGATAAAAGGGGAATTAAGAGAAATGGAATAGTGAAAGCCGTTTTCAAATCGATCCAGCGGGTCCAGAGTTATAAGCAGTAAAATGCGGTTGACCTAGACTTCACACCTTCCTCTTGCCGCATTTAACACTATGACATTAAAAGAAGCCTATTACTAGAAACCATTTTTAAATTGGGGTAAAAGATTTTGCAGTAATTTACTACGACCCTTCACCTTTGACCAGACGCATTTAACAATGGCTTATGCACTCCGGGACAAAAATTAGGAATCGATTGGTGCAAACTAGGGCATTCGAGATCGAGATCACGAAATCTCCAGATTTCGGCCTTTTTTTCGATCTCGTTATCTCGATATCGGGCACTGCCATCTCGAGATTTCGAAATTATTTTTTCATCGATTATATGCAGTTTTGTTCAATTTTATACCTTTTTTTTAAACTAAACTTTTTCGGCGCTTTTATTATGGAACTAGCCAACAAGCACGCGCTAACGCGGAACGACTAACTACGTCTTATAATTATTTCTAGGGTGCATGGACCACCATTATCAGCAGTTGAACTAAAACAAACACACGCATGGCCCATGCATCCTAGAAATAAGTATAAGACGTAGTTAGTCGTTCCGCGTTAGCGCGGGCTTGTTGGCTAGTCAAAGGAGGATTTTAAATATATAATACAGTATTCGACTAATAATATGTCAAACGACAGAGCTCTGAATTAGGTGCCTGGGGCCGGGGCTATTCTAACCCATATAAACACGTAAATAACCAATACAAAATATAATGTGTTTTGGTAACTGGAGTTTTTATATTTGCCCGCTTCACTATGGATATTGTCGGGCTGAGTGTCCCATGTTTCGGCCTTCGGCAGGAACCCGAGCCCACCCCGAGCCTCTGCCACAGCACAGTCTCTTCAGTCTCTGGATTTGACCAAATAGTTTGGCAGTTTGAAATGTAGATATACTTGATTACTCAAGTGAACAGAAAAATTAACTTTAAAAAGTAGTACGTCTGTCCGTGTTTTTAGATCTCAATGAGGAGGATGTGTGAGTGTGACATGTGCTTCAGTTTCCTATTCTTAAGTCAAATCCCCCTAACAACTCACCCATGCCCCCTATTGTTTATACTTTTATT
>JAQFZY010002196.1:0-12509 GCA_034696285.1 Hypogastrura burkilli
TGCTTAAAATGCTTATGATTGACTAAATTACTTACAAGCAACGACCTCGCCTTCGGTTTGTGTCTTATACTTTCGCAAGGACTCCGCCGCTTAGCGCGGTTGGCTCTACGCTTCGGATGAATTAGTACGAATATTTCGTTTAGTTAATAAATTGATTACTTATCTCGACAAATATTCTCTCATGCCTTTGCTATGTATTTTATGTTTCTTTAATCTTACCTGCACAGCGTCTAGCATAGCAGTTCGTTGATACTTCGTTTTTGCGACATGGCTTTCTAACATCACACCATTTCTAGAGTTAAGTAATCAATTTATTTACTGAACGAAATATTTGTACTAATTACTAATTCATTCCAAGCGTAGAGCCAACCGCGCTAAGCGGCGGAGCCCTTGCGAAAGTATAAGACACAAACCGAAGGCGAGGTCGTTACTTGTATTAAATAAAATAAATACAAGCATTGATTTATTAATTGTACGCCAATACCAGGGCGCCAATGCTGCGTTTCCATTTTTTCCGGCATTTCGTAAATGCTGCATTACAAATAATAATATAGTGTTTAGACCTATTATGGAAACAGTATATTAATAGAAATAATATGGAATATTAATAGAATAGTCTGGAAACATATTCCGGTATTTCCATAGCGTAGCCGAGGCCTTCAAACTCAAGCCAAGTAACTTGTCAAAACATTTGGTTCCATTTCGAGATGACTTTAGATTGAATCTGACCTTCATTTCAGTTTTCCTTTGAATCTTGAAACAGATCCCAAAAGAAGAGAATAGAGGAGGAAAATGAACAGAAAGAAAGTCAGACTGCAAACCCCGACGAAGGTCAACAACCGCCTACCAGGGAGTCCGATAACTCTGATATTCAAGATCCGGTATCTGAGGCAGAAAATCCGCTGAATACGGAGGCGGGCCTGGACTCGTTGGCTTCATTGCTCATTACTGAAGAACCCCTCAACGCAGACTTAAATGCGTCGAATGCTCCTGCTGGGGATACTGAAGCAGAGGCCGAGATGGAGAAGGTCGGGGGTGATCAACCTGAAGTGCCTCCGGTTGAACCGTCACCAGGTAATGTATAAAACCGAAAATCTAAACTTAATGTTTGAATGAGATTCTCACTCCTGACCCTTGCTTCTCTATCAGGATTTGGGACAGTAGATGACGAGGTAACAATAATAGAGGATGACGGCTACAGCCCTTGTGATGTGGAATCCCAAGCTGAGACTGAGCCCTTAGTAAATGACGATGAAGGCGGAGAGCAAGTTATTCAGAATGTAAATATACTTAGATATAATTGTTGGCCTATTGTAACATGCGTGATTGAGTTCATATTGCGAATTCTGAACGTAGGTGACAGAAAAACAGGCCTGTAAAAGTAAGCGGAAGAGGATAAAGAGAGACTATGGGGACCCGCCGGATCTAGCTCCCTGGTATGAAATCCCACTCGGATCCTGGGATAGTGACGATGAATCTCCGCCCGTTCTGGAGTCCGTGCTTCGAAAGAAGCGGACAGTGAAGGAGCGGAGTCCTGAGGAGATTGTCCAGAAGATCTCTGACAAGGCCAAGCGGGACAGCCTGAGCAAAGAGGCCAAGAGCCCGATGTTAGCGGAGACGGAAGTGCCGCGAGAGCCGCTGTCAAGTGCGGATCCAGACTATCCTTTGATATTCACAAAAGGCGTCGTAATTAAGATTGAGAAGGAGGACGGGAACATTGTGCCTCTTGGCATCTCGCTCCCTGAGTTCCTCCTTTCCAAGAACGAGCTGAGTCCGGACATGGCCGGATTCACGTCCGAGGAACAGACGGAAATACAACGGTTCATAAACCAGCTCCACTACTTGCCATTCACATGTGAGCTGACCAAGGAGGAAGTTGAAAAAACATTTGAGCACGCCGTTGATCGTCTCGAGACCATTTACAAGGAGCACAACGTCAAGTTTAGTAGACATATGGTCAAAGGTACGATTGTCATTCTCAAGGTCTGTTCTCTGTTTCCAAAGGTCTCGATTGGGACTCATCATGTATGGTTTGGAATTTTAGTGGCAAGCGATGCCTGTGCTCAGATTTCATCAACTTATGCTAAATGGCTGGACCTTGACAAGGGCGCACTGACCAGCTCAAGTGAGCTCCATGAAACATTTAGTCAGGCCTTCAAGCCCCTAGACGAAACTTTGAATAGCCCCCGTCCAGTCGAAGATCTGGAGCCAGAGCTAACGATAATGGAACGAACTTCTGAGAAAACAAAGGTCCAGAGTGATTCCCGGACGAGAGAAATGCTGCTGGAGATCCAGAAGTCCATTGTTCCCAAATATGTTCAAATCCCGCTGGTAAGCAGTAATTTGTTCCATTGTCTAGAGTTAATAGCTTCATATTTTAACTGGAATGTTTAACGCAGATTGAGGAGAATACTGAAGGGTTCTTTCGGCGTGTTAAGAGCTTTGAGCAGCGTATGAAGAAAGTATTAGCCGACGAAGAGGATAAAGAAGAGTTTGATGTCCGGAAGTACGAAATGGACGTCCTGGACGTGACGAACCTGGAGAGCCAGGAACAGGGAGATGAGATTATAGCAAACTCGCCCATTACTGGCCTCAGTCTGGGCTCCCCTGAGACCGGCACGGACTGTAATATGCTCAACTTTCAATTTGACGGGCTACCGAGTCCCTCCTCTTCGGACAGCAGCGGGGACGGGGTCAAGTGGGTCTCACTCCGACAAATATTCAGTCACATGAAGAAGCTGGATCGGCATGAGACGGCAAGGATGTTTTATGCTGTTCTCGCCCTGGTAATTTCATATTACGGTCTTTCGGAAAGTTTTGTGAAGGCACTTGGCACTTGAATTGAATCGTTTGGGTCATGTCTTGTTCAATTTCTTACGACCCTTTTTTTAAACTAAACCTAACCTCACCTGAAATGATTTAAACCGGCCTAACCTAAACTGAAGTAACGAAATATAACCTGATAAGCTTGTTAAAGAATCTCACGACTTATTTTCTGGTCGGAAATTGGTTTTTAGAAACTTAACAATTTTTCAGGGAAATAAAAAATCTTCCGGAAGAAGTCGGAACTTTAGCCTTCGTTTTCTGATGAAATCTACTTTTGATGTTTAAATATAGTATTAGACAATGCTCTGACAAGCTCTTGCGTGTCACCATACTTGCAACACGGAACGACGAATTACAACGGTGAAACTAATCACACCCCCGCCAATTAAACGATTTTTAAAAAAAGTTTTGTAAGATATTGATTAGGTGTACTTTAGTGCATCCAAAACCGCTGATACCTTAAGTTGGCCCTGGGAGACCCTTGCGGGTCACCCAGGGGTCACCGGTCGGCCGTAAAACTGGTTTCTCACATGTAATCATGCTCACCAGGCCCATGACATGACATGATGTAGTCGGGTTAACCGTAGGGCTTGGGGCGTCCGAATCCGATGCTAACTCAAGTTAACCTTGGGCCTTGGGGTCACCGGTAGACCGCAAAACTGGTTTGTCACATGTAATTATGCTCCCCAGGCCCGTACGATCATTCACATGATATATTGTGGTCGTGGTGGCCCCAGGTGACCTTCCTGGGATCACCGGTTGGTCACGGAGGGGTCGAATGCTAGGTCAAACCATAAAGCAACACTCAGTTCGCGATTCTGGTCAATTTCATATGTCGCATGCCATGATAGAGTAGGATTGACCTCATATGACCTTTTGGAGTCACCGGAGAGGTTAAATCACGTTTTTCATCCCGTTTATATGATCCTGAGATGCAAGCGAAAATTTTTATGTGCTACATGATCTAGCGGTGGAAATTTTCACAAACTGTCGTTTTCCACCCACTTTGACCATCCCTGGAAGGGGTCAAAGAGTCATTTGCCAGAGTGAGCTCATTGATTTTTAGAATCTACGCAAAAATTAAAATTCTAGAATCGTTGACCCCATCGTCGCTACTGAACATCTCATGTGTTATAGAGATAGAGGCCCTGCTAACCCTCCTTTCTGTCATGTTCACTTAAGTTTAAGAATCAGTTGCTGCACGTCTCTGGGTTTCATTTCAGAATTCGCCAATATGTCCCTAACTGTCTAAACAATTGTTGTTAATCTCTGCTGTCCTAATTTTACAAGTTACAAATCAATTCGAAATTAGTTCGCAAAACTTTCGTGCTTTGATTGCGAATTTAGTAGCTATCTTTCTACGTATACTAACTAGATAATTACCCTCGGAATGACGAATCACGCTCAGATCCCATAGTTCATATTCATAACAACAGTATTCGCCTCCTGTATACTTTCGAATGCCATCCTCAGAACAATTTAAATGAGGTGTATCAAAATTTGCAACGAATGAGTAGATTCGAAAATTATATACAGTTTTGTCTGTAAAAGGACGATAAACTTTCAGTTATAAGTTACCCGCCGTATATTTCAAACTTTTAAATTTTGGTATGTACTTTCTTCCGGCTCTCCTGAAAATAAATGCTGGCGACGCTACTGTTCCCTAGAATCGTTTTTGTCAATGCAGGTACCATCTGTGGACCCTTTTTTAACTTGCAATTTTCCTTTTTTGCAGTTGAGTTTCCAGAATCTTGACATGAAGTACGACAACCATTACTCTGCCGAGTCGGCCGCCCTCACTGCCGACAGCCTGAACCATGCATTGGACAGCAAGTACCCGAGGGGCATGAAGATAATGACGAGCCGGTGTCCGGACGTTGACAAGGAGGAAGTCTACATCTCTGCACTCTCGTCACAGTCCAGGACGGAGACTTTCCGGAGACTCGAGGCCTTGCATAGGGAAGAAGAGGCCAAGGAACGACTCTCCCGGGACCATCCTCATTTGAATGGCCTCAATCTTGATGAGGTCGTGAACGGAGATCTCACTTGCGACCTCAGCACCAAGTTCGTCCAAGGGGAGTGCACCGGCTACAAAGGAGAACTCTTCAAGAAGCGAAAGGAACGGAAGCGGAAGCGGAACGACTCACTCGGTTACGGCAAACGACCTTCTTGCTAAATTGGAAAGCGAGTTAAGTAAGCCTTTCCGCAATAACCACCGCCTAACGTTGGGGACCACCTCACAAATGTGATGATTTTAGTCTCGAAACTCTCCTATTTTTGACCGAGTCAATATTGTACAACCTATCATCCTGTTTCACGTTCCAGATACCTACAATATACTCACTGGAATTCTGCACAAGTAATAGTTATGCTCTATGTATAGTCAAAGGTGAGTAGCAAGTGCTACCTATAGGTTGGGGCATAATACGAGGGTTGATTAAAATGTAACGATCTTATTTAATATCTTAAGACCGGTAATAATTACAGGGCTGAAAATCGGTCACTATTTACATAAGTATGCATATAATTAAACATCAGGAAGACTTTCAAAAAATATATTTATTCAGTGAATAACCCGAATTTAACTCTCCCCTTAATAACCGGCTCCGCGCCGATTATTTCAGAAAGGTAGCTGCAGTGGTTCCGCCTTAGGTGTTTCTTTAATTTGTAAAGGACACTGGGTACAACGTATAGACTGGTATGTGGTAAGAGAATGTGGTAATTTTACAAAGAAGGGACTATTTTTTCTCATATATTTAGACTAGATTATCATGTATCATGTATATGAAGTAAGACTTCATGGGTTTCGTAATGATTCGCATGTCGGTCTTCAGATAAGTCCTTTTGACGAATTTGTGCTACGTTGTACGTTGATACTTGAATAAATGCAATAATAACAATAATATTACCCCTGCCAGCCGCATAGAAATAAACAGCTTGACAGGTGACATTATCGCGATGAGAAAAGAATGAATTTTTGTGTACTTCTTTTTGCACTGTTTCTGTTATTGTATTGTAAAGGTTCCGAAAATTCGCGAAATAGTCGCTAATATGTTTAGTCCCCTTTGACAAGTTTCCCATTGTGTTTCCCAGGAGCACCCGGACATTGAACTTTTTCACGTTTTTTTTACATTTCTTTTATAGAGGGTTTCCTATTGTTTGATCAAGTCGGGTAAAATATTTTACGTGTATAACAAGGCCGTATTTAAGCATGGGCTAATAGGGCTCTTACCCCCTCGCCCCCCCCCCCCCTCCCCGAAATGTTCGAATAGATTGATTTTTACCCCTAAATTGGCGAAAATGTTCGCCTCCAGCGCAATATTTGCTTCTCGTGTATGTATTTTTCGTCGATTCGACCATAAAACCGGTCAAAAACGCCACTTTTGAGATGTTGCTTTTCAGCCATGTAAGTATTATCCGTCTTAAGATAACAATGATTGTTACTTTTCAATCACCCCTCTTATGCTATATTCCTACACACGACTCAGGCTCAGGATACGATTTAATCAGAACTTATAATCTAATCTGACGGATCATTTTCCGTTCATCACAGAACCAAGGTGCTCAACGGATCATTTTAGGAATTTTAGCGAGTCGGGCTCAGTCAGTAGATTTCAATCTCCGATGTGACCAGACTTCAGACCGCGCTGTTGGATATCTAACCTCGCGGTGCCCTCACCACCCACTGGCTCTTGCAGTTGTTGAACGATATTCGGCTCGGGTAACGCCCCTGGCGTAACCGACTTGAGTGTTCCAATAGAGGTCAGTGGATGGAGCACGGCTATTGGCTCTGGTAAGGTACTCCACTCCACGTGGATCACTCCAAGAGAAAAATATTATGTAAATCGTCGATAAGACGATAAGGACCAGCATACTCTATTGGTACTTATCGTATTTAATACGATAATAAATGCTGGCACGTGACTGAGGAATTCCCAAGGACTTCTTCTGCGTCCGGCATCCGCGCTGTAGGCAGAAAGGTAGGTAATAAATATGTTTAAATCAATGCACCGCCTAAAGTGACTTACTCTGTTATGGCAATGCCAGTATAGTTTGATTAATTTAGGTTAGGTTAGGTTTAAACATGCCCACTGTAGCGACTCGTTTGGCCTAACCAATCGTACGGCGCTACGCGCCTTGGGATTGGCTAGCTATTAAGCATTCGCGAGCGAGGGACTAATTGTCGGCATTTTCTCTTCGACGTTTTATACTTAAAGATTCTGACAGGGATACGAGGAAAAACATTCGATGGAGTATGGAAATAGTCTCTGATGGTTGAGACAATTCCAGGTGATAACTGGGGGAATGAGAAGCCACTTTCTGGCAGAGCAGCATCGTCCACTGTCCTGCACAGGGGGCATTCAATATCCCAGTTATCCCTCACCGGAAACATAAGTCTCACTGGAGTGCATGTATAAACAATATTTTCACCCTATTGTATTTGTGGCAATTTGCTGAATTAGTCGAATTAAGTATACCCTGAATTTAATAAGTTTTTATTATCAATACAAATAACTACAGTTTTGTTTTTGAGCAGTTGCAAGGATTTGGTTTCAATTACTTTTGGCCATCATAAAGTTATGAGGCTGCCTTCTCAATCGCAGCTGTTCTTAGGTACAGAGTAATTAAGAATAGTATTATTTAATGAAATGAATTGAGTGTTTAACGAATATAATTTATGAGGTGGTGCCTAAAGGGGCAGACTATTTACGTCACTCGCATCTGTGCTCAGACGTTGGGTGATAAAATTATTATATTAACTCTAATGATGTGTGGACCACTATAATTCTTTTTATCTGATTAATTTTACAATGATTAATTAACTGTTATATTATTTTAATGTTCCCTAAAATCAATAAATACCTAGGTAATATGGGAAGTGCGATTAAGCCAGATGTAGTTGGTTTCTTTGGTCGGGGCCGTGTGTGTGGCGAGCTGCAAATGCAATATAAGCCAATATGGTGCACGGTTACCATTACATTGGTTACCATACCTCAGGCTGTCCCTACTCGCTACCTTGACTTTTACGCTTTCCATTTCCATATATCTCCAGCACAGAATCCAGGAAGGTTGACCATTGGGCGCTCCATTTGGTTAGAGCAGACTCCTCGGCGTCGCTCATGGCGCTGTACCTGCGTTAGGGAGTGAGAATAGGGTGGGCTGTCAACGCACTACGCGAGGGTCTCGAAAGGCGTACGGTTGGTCACCATCGTAAATGCCCAACAAGTCCAAGAGAAGACACTCACTTGGTCTGGATCTCGGCATTCGTGTGGACTTTGCACCCCAGAAGCCCGGGTAGTTAGCCACAAATTCCTGAGTGACATCCTCACAAGGCAACAACTTCTAAAGCCGTCAGAATGGTCTGGTCCAATCTGTAGACCTAAGAGACGGAAGTATATAAATATCCCAATCATAATCCTATTCAAAGGACAAGGACTGTAATCATATTGGCTTAGCTCACTGAGTCAAAAAGGCCCCCCATCATAATGTACATGACGTTGTCGTCGTAAAATTCCTGGAGCGTCTGGTAGTAAAAGTACCGGAAGGCCGGCTCGTAGTTAACAAGCGTACTGATCGTCGTTATCTTCTCAAACCAGTACCATGCCCTGTTCGCATCCGGGTAGTCAACTGCACAATGTAAATCAGGATTTAAAATCGTTTTAAGGGCACGTCAGTCCCAGTCCCAGTACGGCCTGGAATCGACGGAATACTGAAAGGCAGGAGTTCGGGTGAACATTGACATGGACATGCTCTTCTTGAACCAATCGTACAAATGTAGTGGACTCGAGGCATTGTTCCTTAAGTCCTGAACCAGAGTCCACGGGACTGATTCGAAGCAGAGCTCAGCAGGCGAGGACTCATATAAGTGAAAGAGCATATGGTCATCCTGCCCAATACAGTAGTAAATGAAATGTTCTACCAACGCGTCAGGTTTAGGCTACATAGTCCAAAGAGCCGACCGTGAAGTCATGCATATCTGGAGTCCGGTTCCTGAATCCCACGTAAACGCATTAGGCACTAGTTGTAAAGTAACTTTCTAAGCAATTTGCAGAAGCAAAAAGCAGAACCTTTTGTGTTTTGAGAGGATCTTGAATATTTTGAACACATTGAAGCCTCAATGAGGGCTTGGAAGGGAAGAAGTGTTGGGCTGCCGCGAAGTAGACATCATTCGAGTCAAGGTCACGGCCCTCCTTGAACTTCTTCACTTTGAGTTCCATTAGGATCTTATTGACTTGGGTCTCAGGATCATCGAAGAGTATGTTCCCTCCAAACGTCATTTCGGCCTGTCTACGGAGAATTTGAGGATATCGTACTAATCAAGCTTCAAAAAGCAATCATGCTCATTTTCTGCAGCCGCGCATATTATCAGTACCTCGCTAAAATAATTTATTCCTTACATCCAAATACTGAGTCCCCTGCCCTGGTGCTCATATTCCTGAATAGTAATGGACAAGACTACCGGGCGCTTACTAGCGCAAGGAGCGCGAGTCATAACGCCTGACAAGGTCCCATTTGAGACGCACACTCGAACCTACCAAAATTACACCCCGGAAACAATGAGGAAGCTGAAATCAAAGTATGGGTCTGTGACTCCTCACTAGCGGAAGAGTATTAACTTGGAGATTGGAGAGATATTAGTCTTCTGGTCAGTGAAGAAAGACAGAGGAAGATAAAACCCTAATCAGTCAAGCTGATGATACTTCTGAACGACTATAGGTGTGAAACGTTTAATTTATTTCAACACATAGGAACTTGAATAACAAATAGTGAGAAGAAGTCGAAATCGGAAGGATTACTGTTGAGTGAGTACCTGTTGTGTATACTGTCCTCATGGCCAAAAGTATTCTAATCACAGAAGAGTCCTTCACAAAACTGTCACTCCTCGTCCTTTTGACTCGTTATAAATTATTCGCAAAAATAGGCGGTCAGAATAGGGACTCGAGTGCTACAGAATGAGTGAGCCCTTTCTACCACTCGAGTCAATATGGCTCCTGAATCACGACTAGGTTATGCTAATTTTACAAATGACGTAAACTTTAATGCCATTTGTAGTACAAGGCAGAGGCGTGGCCGGAGGCTCGATTTTTCGCTGTCACGGCTATATGTTACCGTTTGCAACAGCAACACATTTGTTTAAATACATAGGTAGGTTAGCTTAGCTAGTTCACGAAAAGAGTGACTCGCCCGTAACACATGAGTTACCACCAAACCGTGACAGAATTTAAATACGCTGACCGGAGTGGAAAATTGTTAAACAAGTTTGAGAGACGTCGGAGGGGGGCAGAGCTTTAGTGAACATTGTTGTGGTTTGTAGTTGCCAATAATTGTATTCACCAGTCCCAGCCATTTGCCTCTGCCATTTTCTTGATGAAATCCTTGTGACTGGCGTAGAGTGTGAGGGAGGATGAGACGTCGAGCCAGCCAGCATTCCGAGCATCGCTTCCCGCATTGAAAGTAACTGAAGAGAGGAACTGCTGGAGCTCGGGGCTGTCAGCATGGAACTGGACGGCCTGGGTCTCCATCCAAGCGTGGTCCGTGTTCCGCGGATCATCCACGTAGCCCCTGTACACGATTCTAGGGCTTGAGAAGAGTTTGGAAAATGACTTCTCGAGCTCTGCCTTCTCGGCCGTAGAGGCTGTCTCAACACTGAATACTTCTTCGTAGAATTCCCTCCCACTTGCAGCTATGGCATCTTCTCCAGCGTCGATCATCCCTAAGCAATCAGATAATGAGTATAACCCGTTACCGGTAACGGTAACGTTACCCAGCTTTGCGCGGTAACGTTAACCGGAACGTTGGTCATGTATTTTTATTATCTCAGATTAGAAAATAAATATTGGAGAGAAATGATAAACCAGATGGGAGTGCACTTTGAAGCTCGAAGAATGCAACACTTTTTTTTATGCATACATTACATAGCACAGCTAGGTCGGAAGTCCGGAGTCGAGCCTCTTTATCATTATCGAATCCAGTTCGTGCAAAAAATGTAAACCAATATGAAACGATATGGGTGGTCCTGGCTAGTATTTACGGGCTTTGTTTATCCAGTATAACTTCACATATGTGTATATACATATATGTATACCTATAATATTAAATAATTTAGACTATAGTTCAAGCCAAAGATAAAAAGAACGCTTGGTTTTGGGAGCGCGCTTTGAAAAATAATAAATTCTAATATCACAGTCGTGTTCGGACTGTCCGTGTGTCAAGTGGTGGTTTAATTTAAAATTCAACTTACATGTGTGTAAGTGAAATACACAACGTGTAAATTAATTATTCGAATTTTAAACATGGGTAACGTGAAGTCTGATATCTGGCAAGAATTCATTCAATTTCGCGAAAATGACACGCTCCACGGGAAGTGTAAGCATTGTCCAGCTACATTAGCAAAAACTGCAACCAGAATGAAAGGGAGTGAAATATTGAAGCTATTGGAACTGGTTTTGAAGTTGAAACTTGTTGTCACTTATTCGAATTCGATTTTCAACGGGACTTAGAGCAGTAGTGTAGTTTTTCTTATCCTAAGCCTATAATTTATCACTATGCGTGGTTATCGACTGTTCTAACGTTTAAATCGCAGCTTCTTAGACGTATATTAAAAGTTACGGTAACGTATTTCGAAGGGAGCGGTAAATTAGCAACCCTACGATATAAAGTACCTCACGCGATCCAACGTGTGTGTGGTACTACCACCTACGGCACCTGCTCAAAATACGGATTTATCCAACGCAGGCCTCTCAGAGAAAGTATGTATCTATGTATAATACATCTTGCAGCTCGAAATACTAACCGAACAAATTCAGTGAGATTGGATTTCAGAGTTGGTTCGTATTACTGTGCTTATACATAGAGTAAATGAAGAAATTACCTCCAGGAATCGCCCATTCGCCAGTGTCCTTCCGTTGAATCCCAATAAACTCAAATATACCCGTTGAACCTGGCGTAGCGAAAGTCCCGTCCGGATTCTGCTTCGGACTGTAAAGAAAGTTCTTAGATTAGCACGAAATTGCCAATGTCTTCATCTTCAGATGACTTTTGGTATGAGACTACGTACGACAGATATGGTATATGGTTAATGACCAACTCGGATCCGTGACGAAGTATGAGTTATAAATAACGGAATCAAGAGAGATTATGGGAACTGTTAATATTACCGAGTCACAATGGTGTCCGCCGCATGATTTGGTCCCCACTTTCCCAAAGAGCCTCGCCCCGCGATCCCAGTCCTTCCGGCCGGGTTCAGAGGAAACCCAGACGGGTCCAGCTCGTATTTTCCCGTATGACTGACTCGGTTGATCTCCCCGTCAACCTCGTTAAATTTGTACGAATTCGTAGAGTCCGGCGTCATATTTGTGTCCGCCCAAGTCCTGCTATTGTTCATGACATGAATGGAGGTGTAGCATGGCGGAATATAGTCCGGCCACTCCACGTTCCAGTCTATCTTGTCCTCTGGAACTGATAATCGCTTCGGGCCCCCGAACGGATACACCTCTGTTAGCTTCTTCCGCAAGCTCCTTAGAGTGGACATGATGCTCTGTACAAGATACAATCATAAAGCGGGAGATTAGGTTCATCAGTTTGGCCATAATACAGTCGGGTCCTCCACCTTTACCACCTGGACTACCCCCCTGAACGGGAGAATTCCATTGGTTAACACTATTAATTAGAAAAAGGGAATG
>JAQFZY010002197.1:0-12508 GCA_034696285.1 Hypogastrura burkilli
TACGAACCGAACCTAACTTAAAATCAATGTTTCTGGCAAGTTTACGAACCGAACCTAACTTAAAATCAATGTTTCTGTCAAGTTTACGAACCGAACCTAACTTAAAATCAATGTTTCTGTCAAGTTTACGAACCGAACCTAACTTAAAATCAATGTTTCTGGCAAGTTTACGAACCTCCCGAACTGTATTACCTTAACGAATTTGAATTCGGGGTCGCTGACCCGCGCGAACGTGATTGGCTGATCTAAGCCCCCAGTATAGGCACCTGCCTCCATGCAGCCGACCTCTCACAGACCCACGTGACTCTATGCCTGGCCAATGCGTAAGTGAATTCCTCCATTCCTGGCTCCTTACACAGCCACCCGACCCCATGCTGTCGACCCCTTAGCAAACGGTCTGGAGTTCGATTCCTTTCAGGTGCAAATTGGTTTTTGCAAAAAATCAACTTTTGTTTGTGGCGAATAATTTTCGCTAAAATTATTAAAATTTTAAGGTATCGCTCATTTGAATCCGTACTGTAGTTCCAGAGGAGATAGCGGACATACATACATTACAAACATACATACATGCCCACAAACGCACAAACGATTTTATGTATATAGATGTTAAATATACATATAGAACTTATAGAATATTTTCCGTAAAGCCCAGGCCTGGGCTTCCAAATTCGTTACCAGCCGGATAAGGCTTGTTCACGAAAAATCAAGGCGCTCTCAGCGTTACCTTTTGTGCCTGTCGACGACGTACAAATAAGATTTTCTGAAGTCATCAAGATTTACCCAAAAGAACTATAGCCACTTTCACAATATCTAGAGACGATGTACGCCTACTTAGCCGGAAATGTTCCCTGTTACCTTCTCGCTTCTTGAATATCAATAAGAGAGTGGCTGCTGATGGGGTACCTAAAGCATCAAACCTATCGGAAGGTTACACAACGCCATGAATTGGGCAATAGGAGTTTTAATCGCCCACAGCTGTAGAAATTTCTGACTGTAATATAGCATATACATCAAAAGTCAGAATAGAATTGACCGTATTAATCGCCCCGGAGGTCGTCCCAAGTTTCCACGAAAGAAATGTCGGAGGCTTAATCATCAACTTTTAGGTGTTTATTTTAGCTCATGGATTTTCAAATTAACTTTGTGCGTACCGGATCTTCAACATTAACCTTGTTCCCTTGTTTTAATTAATAATTCGCCACTTAACGGCACCGGCCAAACCTATTCGCCACTTTGCCGAGTGCGGGTAAACGGTAAACCTATTCGCCCCTTTGACGAGTCTGGCCAAACCTATTCGCCACCTTAGGAATTTCAATAAAATTATTACCAAAATCTGGAAATAATATGTGAACATTATTTTCGCTCATTTTCGCCGCTTTCGTTTTCGTCAAATGTTCATGGCTTGATTCTGGCCACGAAGGAAGAAACTACCTTTCTTCCAATAAAATTAAAAAAAAAAAATTATTCACTGACTATTCAGTATGTTTACGCAGGAAAATAATTTTTCGCTGTTATAGTTCACCGAGCTCAAAGAGAAGAACTTGATAGCGTCCTGCATTTACTGGAGAAGATACTAATTCTATGTCCGGATCTACTACAATGCAGATGGCAACTCCATTCATTGTCTCGCCTGATGGCAAAATTAAATCATCCTGCGAATTCATTAAAACTACGAAAGGAAGCTATCAGGTGATCACTTAAATACAAACGTTTTCACCAAAGTTGTGATGATATTTTAATAAATATATTTTGCCATTTTACAGGCTCTTCATAATTTGGTATCAGTGCCTCGGGAAAGCGGCCCCAAATTACATCCATGGCATGTTTTCATCACTAGTGCCCGGTATGGGAGGTTCCCAAGTCTGGCCTCCCCCTTCAGATCCCTCATGGGGAATTACTCCCTTAGACATAACGCCAGTACTACCTGCAAATCCTGGAGAAAAGCACGACGAAGATTTAACATCTATGTTCTTAGAGTGTGTCTTGGATTATATGGTATCTCAGGCACCAAGGATTCATTGGAAAGAAGGTGCTCAGATGTGGGCAAAGAGTATTGACTTTCTCTACGAAAGGTTCAAAGAGTTCTATCTTCCAAGAATATTCCCTAGTTTTAGTATCCACACGGATATCTACAAACCTAGTTTAGGTGAGAGCTCCTCAAGTTGATGTAGAACAAGACCGTCACAAAACGTTTATTTCCGGAAGGCTAATGCTAGATTGTGATTCATAAACAGAGCTTCCAGAACCTAGGAAGAGTGCGGACATGTCAAACAGCTCAATATTGACGTGCCAAGTAGTATTTGTGAAATGGATTGCTAACTATGCCCATTCTGTGTATCGTTCAACGGATTGCTATCAACCGGCTAATGTGTAAGTTAAAGCTAATTCTGTTGTGTTGTTTTACCATCAGCTACTCACTTTACTTTGGTACTTATTATTGCTAGCTGGAGTAATAAAGCATCCGCTGTTCACTATCATCATGAAGAGAAGAAAACTAATTCCAGTGGGCCTTCGTCATTAACTGGAGATCGGGACTCTCTTACTTCCCACTCCAGTATTCCGAGGTATGGATCAGATTTTTAGGGATTTAACGTGATTAATAGATTATATTTGTTATGCCCATTCCAGTGACGTGGACGCAAACGTACTAGCCAAGGACGTTATTCTAGGCACAAGGGAGAACATTAACCTTCTCCATGAAGTTTTCCGACGAGCTTTACTTATGAATTTTGTTCATTCAGCTGCCATACGAAGAGTAATCTGTGTGTACAAGGATTGGATCCAAATCAATGTTCGTACATACTTATATGATACTGTTCTCTTTAATTATAAGTGACTTTGTTACTACTCTATTTAATTGTCTGAATAATAGGTACCTGAATTGCCTGTATTTATGTTGGAACCTGAGGATACGGATTCTACGGACGACGCTTCCCAACCCCCTAGCTTAGATCCGCCCAAAAATCGGCTCCGAACTGACTCCTACTATGGAGCCATTGGGTTCAATGCTAATAATAATAGAGAGGAGTATTTATCGCATCTACGGGCAGGGGCACAAAAAGTACTTCGCATATTCTTCTGTAACTCGGCTGCCGTTTTTCTACTTTTTCAAATTCCGAAACACGAAGCTGCCTTGGCTCTTCTTGAGGAACAAGTAGACGTTTGTAAAAGAGTCCTAAATATTTATCGATATGCTGTGATGAACACGAGAATGGATCCCAAAACATGGTACATACATTACATACTTTTATTTGAACAATGCCGACCCTGTGCGTAGTAGATAATAGCACTACTATTACAATTTACATGTACTTAGTAGTATGTTTGTGATTTATGTGCTTAACTGTAGGGAACAATTGTTGGTTGTCATGCTGCATATTACTTCATCAGTATTAGACCAAAATCTACCTCATAGTGGAATTAAGCATCCTGATACATTAGGATATAAGTTGGCCTCAGCACTCTTTCAGGTTTGGCTTCTATCTTAGAAATGAGAATTAATTTATGAGTGAAATTATATTGTGCTTATTGGAATACTATTCAGACTCTGATCGTGAGCTGGGTTAAAGCGAGTCTGAACGTCCCGATTTCCATAGAGCTTTGGGATCAGTTACAAACCGTGTTGTCTCAACTCACTGTATCTGATGACTTGATTTCAGAGTGGGCTGTAAGTCGATAATTTTATGTAATTTTGTAAAATTTTTGAGACTTAGCATTTTCAATTAATTCTTTATGAATCACAGAAAACAATGGAAACATTAACTCGAGTTTTATCTCGTCACGTGTACAATTTGGACTTAGTTAATCTCCCGTTAGAACGCCTAACTGAACAGAAAGCAAAGAGAAGACGTGGCCTTCAGTCTGGAACGTTCACGAAAGAAACATTCAAACAAGTTTCAGGAGTTCCTGAAGGTAGGGATATATACATAGTATATAAGGTACTATATGTGGAAGACGCTAACCTAAGTAGAATTTTAATTTTGTATGTTTGCACGATGTATTTTAAGGCACAACATTTCCCAGAAAACGGCAGCCTTCAGGAACTTCGTCTGATAGGAAATCCCTCGTTTTTTCTCCAGTAACTCCGTCATTCCAGCGTAAAGCAGCGTTAAAGAGGAGTCAGAGCGAGGGTAATCTGACGATGGGCAAAGGAATCGATGGTGAAATTCCAAATGACAGGAACGTGCATAGGCCTGGAACATCTCCGTTCGACGTGTCCAAGGTCATGAAACTAAGGAAGATCTCCAGATCCGCGGATTCCATTAAGAAGATGATTCCAAAAGATGGTATTATATATCCGAATCCAGTCATGCAGCCCGACTGGGCCGAAATTTCGTCGTCAACGGCGAGTTTGGAAAATACTTCCAATATTCATGAGGACTCTACCAGCAGTATTGGTGAGTTAGGTATGCACAGCAAGTGCATAATACAATACTATGTTCCGGGCTGCGTATTTATATAAAATACTTTATTTAGATGGACCGGTGACTCGCAAGTCTGAATTGACTGGGGTGATAGCTGGAGGGTCGGTCAAGGGCTGGCTTCCCAGCGTTGCCGGAATACTGTGGAAAAGAATGCTTGGAATTTTAGGAGATGTGAATACGTTCACAAATCCCAAAACTCATGCTCACTTCTTTCAAGTGGTTACTGACATGTGGAACATCCTGTATAAGGTAACTCCTAGCCCTAAATTCCTTTTCTAGAGACCACTGTTTAGTGTAGCATATACATCACTAAAATTGTCCGTTGAGTGAATAGGTTCGTCAAAATCAAGGTGTTAGTGTAGACAATTTATCAACTCCGCAACCTCCCGAACTGGTTCCGCCTCTAACCCTCCTCGCACCTTGGTGCATTCAGGTAATCATTATTCGTGTACCTGCAATTAAATCGTCAACATACGATTCGAAATTTCGACAAGGTTGACTTGTAATTTCAGGCCCTTGAGCTTTCCGATGAATTTCACCGGGGTAAAGTGCTGGCATGTACCCTCCTATGTGACATAACCCTGTTGAACCAAGATATTAAGCTCGATCAGGAGTTTCTGTGTAAGTTCTACGCCACGATTCATAGGTGCATCATAGTGAACAATCAGGTTAGCGATTTCCAATTTCAAAATTTGCTCTCATTGACCTTCCACCTGAATTTTATAATGAAATCTGCAATGAATTCCACTTACTAATATTTGTACATAGGATATCGTCAACACAATCGTAAAGCGATGCGGACAACGATTCATTCCGAAGATGCTCCCTGGCTTCTCTCTTCTTCTTTTGGATTTGATTCAAGCGGCTCACTCCGTACTTAGTTCTGATGATCTCAAAACAGTAAGCCATACGCTGTTGATTACAGTACAACTTACAGCTAGAATGGAATGCCGGATAAGGCAAATTATTTTGGAACGTTTGTGAATACTCAGTGAATTATTGTAATTATTTTATCCTGCAGGCCCCTAGGATGGAGGCGAGTACTCTGTTAGGGTCCGTACTAAGCGTGTCGAATGTCTTCAAGGATTTGAAGGTTTTGCAACCAAATTCCATACAATTTCAACCAATCCAAACACAACATACTAAGGTATGTCCGACGTTATTAATATCGACCTTGGCAAGGGTTGTGGGCATGTCTGTGTCGCTAATCCATCAGGTGCGCATTGCAATTTGTAGTTGATTTATGTGAATTGTGATCAGGCCTGTTTAACTCTTCAAAAAATTGCAGTTGGTCCTGTCATATTTAGTTCAAACGGCGAAGGTTGAACAGACATCTCACGCTCGAGCAATAGCGTTGCAGTCCTTAACAATTTACCTATGTGAACAGCTTTCGGAAATACGGCACACCGGATATCCTCCTCAAAACCTAAGTATTACAGAATCCGACTATCACAACCGGCTCTGTGAAATGTTTTCCGTCCTCTTGGCTTCTGTGAAGGTAGTAGTTCTGAATATTTAATATGTTCTCTACTGTTTTGTCCTCTACCTTAAGAGAACAGTAATTGATGACCTTCTTTACTGTGTCGTGCTTTTAGGTTGTTAATCGAAGCGTGGCACTAGTAGCCGCTGATTTGCTCCTACTACTTGCCGATTTCGCTGCAGAGATTTCCAATCATTTTTCAGAGCTCTGCCCTAAGATAATTCTGGTGAGGGAAAAACCTGAAGGTTTTTTTGTACGTCTGTCGTATTTTTTGTAGTAGCGCTAATTGAACTAGGGACTTGGTCTTGTTTAGAATAGTTAAATAAATACGATACTGTTACTGTTTACGGCTATGTTTCTTAGGGTCTAAAATGGAGTTTACAGCATGCTTTACCTCTCAAGAACTCTGCTTGGGCAGCAGGTCGACCGGCTGAGATGGAAAAACGCCTTTATATTTCCCTAATGCTAACATTGGGTGAATGGTGCATGAATTTTCCAATGGAAGTACTCTTAAGTTCGTGCGGGGCTGACAACAATTCCCTCCAATCTTCAGTATTTGAAGTGAGTATATGCAGGCCTCAATTTTGATTTCCGCTTAACATTTCGTGTTAACTTTTATTAATTCGTTACTGATATGTATATGTATGTATATAGATCCTGCTAATGGTTATACAAGGCTACCAAACTCCAAGCGGGAAGACTCCAATCTTCTCGAGTCTGGAAGATTTTGATCCTAGCATTCCATTCGATGATTTACAAGTACACACTAAACTGTTGTGTACGCCGAAAGGCAGGGTGATGGACAGTTGATACTAATGAAAATTCCTTGTATGATTTCAGATTAGCGATTCAATCCGAGCCACTGGAAATTCGGGCCATTCAACTCCCTCCGCTGACATTACCAAAACTATAAATTCTCTATCCCAGGATTTACAGACAGTTAAACTTGCTGCTCGAACGGTAAGACTTTTATCTAGAGCTAAATTTCCAAACCAAGATACTTATCAATATTTGGGTTCATATTGTAATTATTTGGCTTCTTTTTCTATAGTTAATGTCTCATTTATTGACACAAGTCGGGCACTTCCCAATTACAAGTGGGGCTGCTCGTTGTAGCTCGATTGTCTCCGAAAATGACGACATGCCTAATTTGACATGTGATTGGGGAGACGAACTAAGTTCCCGTATATTTGCCTTGCCAAATCTTCAGGTTTGATCAACTTTAAATCATTGAACTGTTTACTAATTTTTGGACACCGGGTTATAATGCTTCTAATTTTCTTGTAGATGTTTGCCTTAGACAATGAAACTCTGTTGACAATGATCGAATTACCTGCTCAAGATAACTCTGGAGGGAACGACAGTGCTGCGTTTCAAGTTTCGAGCTCTCAAGTCCGGGTCATTCTACGAGATTTAAGTGGGAAAGCATCCTGGGATGCTTCATATATTTTCCCCTCTAGGATTTCCAGCTTAGGTATGTTGTATTGGTTGTATTCATGTCCACTAAAAGGTAACTCGCTTAAGGAAACATTTTATATATAAATTAATTCAAAGATGGACTGGGGACCTTAATACCTGGGCCACAATATCATCCTGACGAGTTCTACTATCATTCTGCAATGACAGGGTCATTCTTTCCACAATTGGGCCATAGACTTACAGTCAGACATCGGCATAGTGGTCAGTTGCCGACGGTGGAAGACTCCGCGGACGATCTGGATAATTTGAATGACGTATGTTTTGTGATATTTAACATCCTGTGTTGGTATTGTTCCTAACAGTTATTCTACTAGGTATTATGTTCGTCTCTGTTATATTGACAATTTACAATAGTTGCTCGAGTACATTGGGCACACAAGCCCTGAGTGTCTTTTAAAAGCGGGAGACCATTTGACTACCCCATGGGGACCACCTTCTACACTGTCACAGGACCAAGAAGACGATGTTGTGGCATCTGTTGTCAGCCAACGGAATACCGAACTTGAGTATCTTATGAAGGTTGACATGGATGTGACGTAAGAATTTCCAAGTTTAGGGTTATAATGCACCAGTTTCTCGGAATCAGACGTAAGCTTAATTTGTTTTAGGATGCGAGCAAAACCTCTATCACTCATAAATGAACTCACGCAAGAGGGAAGTGACGTAGAGGAAAGCTTGCTTTCCCTGGGAGCGTCCTCGAAGAGTAGTCACTGCTCCTCCAGCTTCTTACTATCTCGAAGACTTTTCAGCCAGCTCGGGTTGAACGGATGGGAGAAAAGGTCGAGCATTCATCTTCTGAATAAAGATGAAAAATTGTTACGTGAATTAAAACATTTAGATGCTCAGGTACACAGACGAGAGTGGTTCGACGACAAAGTTTAAAACAAACCATGTATTAAATACGCAACTTTTCTTTTGATTATATTATGCAGAAATGCCGTGAGTCCCACAAAATTGCAGTCATTTATGTAGCTCGAGGCCAGGAAGACAAGCAGTCCATTCTTTTCAATACTGCCGGAAGTGAGGCGTACGAAGACTTTGTTGCTGGTATTTCCAATATTTAGCTAACTGCTGATTTAACTCAAGCTAAAACTCGGTTTGTATTATTCTGAATAAGGGCTTGGCTGGGAAGTAGAGCTTGAAACCCATACTGGGTTCATGGGAGGGTTGCAGAAAAATAAGAACTCCGGGGAGACTGCCCCTTACTATGCAACATCTTTTACGGAAGTTATATTTCATGTGGCCACGAGGCTACCTATGGAAGAAAGTCTCTTGCAAAAGGTTCCCTCAAAACCTCAAAAGAGTATTATCGTATACCGTATATGCTAGGTCTTATTAACTTTTGGAATGCTTTATAGACAAGACATCTTGGGAATGACGAGGTCCATATTGTATGGTCTGAGCATGATCGTGACTATCGACGGGACATTATTCCTACGGAATTTTGCGACGTTCTAATTGTCATATATCCACTTGGCGTCTGCCTGTACAGAGTTCAAATTTCGCGTAAACCTGAGGTAGGTAATGGTTTCGACCGACGAGTTACACGTTTCTAAATTGTTAAGAGATTTTGCTTAAATTGAACGAAAATTCTAGGTCCCTTACTTTGGACCATTGTACAATGAGGCTGTAGTTAATGGGGACGTACTGCCCTCATTGGTCCGAGCCACTGCAATTAATGCTTCACGAGCAAGAAGATCTTCTCTTCCGTATTTTCAGCATCAGTATGGACGGCTATGTTACAAGTACCTTGCATGTTCTTTCATGTAATTTATAATACTTTTCCGTTTTCAGTTTCCAAGAACGGTCCAAGTGCTTGTCGATGCTTATTCAGCTTCACAAAACGCGAACTACATATGAACAATTTGCATCAAATGTGTTCTCCCCACTACTTCCGCCCATTTCATTCCAGAGTGGACTAACGAATCGCTCTTCAGGTACTTAGCCGTGCCGTACTGTACTCTAATTCAGGTCAAAGGGCGTAAATTGAGGTCATGGGTTCCTTTATACTATTTTCTCTTTTCTCTATATTACCAGGAACCAGTTTCTCGTCCACTACAAATACATCAACGTCAACGTTTACGTCTAATCAGCTCGCCTCTGCACTCCTTGACCATTCGATGTCAGGATCCGGAAGAAACTCTGAGCCATTGCCGCCTAGACGAATGACAACAGCCGGGCCAGCCTTTCACTACTCGTCCTCCTCGCCCTACGAGAATGTTACGGTTTCCCCAAACTTAGGTGAGTCACTTTGAAACACTAGAACACTAGAAGCTGGAAAGTTGGACTAAACAACGTAAAGCGTTACTCATGGTTTATGCTCTATTTTCACCAGGATTGAGCTAATAATAAACTTAAGTACTGTTGTGTCCTTGTCCTTGTTTATGTTACTCCGCGCCCCGTCCTTGTTTTTATTTATATTGAACGATGAATGGACTACTCGCATGTGAATGAAGTGAGGACAGGCCAAGGTCATCAACAGAGCCAGAGTGCGGCCAGTGACTCCTCATCAGCCCCCGTCTCCCCAATACCGCCAGTACCGCCCAAACGACTTTCTTTGAAATTGGGATCCGGTCTCAAGCCCAAATTGCACACACCACCGGCAAGTCCAGCCTCCTCCCTCCGTTCAACACCTGGCTCAAGCTCAAAGCACTAATATACATATATTAAATAAATCCTCTGGTTCAACTGCACCAAATTCTAGATGTGTATGCATTAAGGCGTGTGTTGAGATTTGATTAACTACCCTTCCACATGATTGCGTAGTTGCTGATGACGTGCTTCCGGATTATGCGGGGTTTTGAATTGGCCACGGTCCGTTCGTATTTTAAAGTAGGTATAAAGTTACAATAACAGTCACAATGTAATTATTCATGTTAGATGAAGACGAAGAAATGGAGATCGAATTGGATTCCGAATCCGACTGGAGCTCATTTCCAGATACAACATAGAGTCATATCTCTATCTTTTGAATTCTGAATTACTATTAAGATTTATTTCCGGTTATCTCATACCTACATAGTTCTTAAATATCCCTTATAAAGACAAAACACAAATACGAATGTAACCTTATCACAGCAAACGTCGTCTAGGACATCTTAATTACTAAACCTCCTGCCTTTCGACTTCATACTGTGAAACGAAGTACGTAATAGTTATACAGTATCAGAGTTATCTCATTTACCCAGGTAGACCTTATAATCTTCGTTTTAGGTCTCCACATTTACACTTGAATTTAATTGTTTAGAAATAATAAAATATGTAGCATAACCGTAGAGGGATTCAGGAAGCTTTAACATAAGATGAACATTTAATGCGTTTAAACTCTCGGTGAGGACTATTCATAAAGCAACAATTTGGTGAGTGAGTGGCTTACTTGTACTTAATATAATAGTACGTGTGCGTCGTCGGTAAATGGCGACCGGTGATGGTGATATACTAGTATAAGCGGAATGGACTTATTATTTATTATGAAAAAGTATAATATTAGTTTACGCTTAAGGTAGCCCTGTTCAAATGGTCTGGTCTGGATCTGATGTTAATTTTAAATTTAGATGTTTTGTACTTTTCCTATTAGATTCTCTGTAGGAAACCTTTTGTAATCCACTTTTCATGCCTACCTATGTAGTACTGACGTTAAGTGCAATATAGGATCCTGGATTGGGACATACGTATATTGATAATTCGTCGTTCAAGGGAATCGTCTGTCGATAAATACATTATTGACAAGGATAATGAACTATTTACGACAAGTGTTTAGGTGTTTTTTGTTTACAACACATTTGCCCTGATGCACTGAAGAACCTTCACGGAAATAAAAGTACAAGTTATCGAGTAATTCTGTTCATTCGAGAGTGTATGTTTTCATTCGATTGCACAGAGCAATACAGTAAGTATGTGAGTAATAAATGGCATATTATTAAGGACCGGTTCCTTGCATATTTGCATACATATATTTTCTGCATGACATTATTCACAGTTTTACACCGGATGTCCACGAATCAAAACAAAAGTCCCTAGGACCTTATATTCTGAATCTTATATTGCATATTTTTGCATATTTACGGCATTCACTGCATATTTGCATATTTTGAGATTTGCGTGCATATAATGCATAAAACTCATGTCTTATTGCGATTTACGTATAAAATAAAGTTGAAGAGTACGGAAAATTGTTCTTTAGACAAGCAATTTCACTCAATTTTAACCTGGCTGCGGAATATTTTCGCTTACTCTTATTAACTAGAGCTGTTCAGTGTTACTATAAATATATTATGTGCATATTCCCCCCAATCTTACGAGCAAAGCTCTCCTTATATGTGCATACTTTTTGCTTTAGCTGTGTATTGTGGCAAATTTCTGTTTTTTTTTTGTTTACTCGGATTTAAACTGCATATTTTATGTTTTTAAGTGCATATTTTGCCTAAATTTCACAGCATATTTGCTGCATATTTTGACCATACATGGAAACCTCGTATGTGTCAAGGGGGGTGTCCCGAGCTACTTTCCCGTGGGGTGTCCGAATAACCATATTTGTCAGAAACGCAGGACGAATAATACTGGTTTTGGTGAAAGCCCAGAAATAAAATTAGAAATAATAGTTGGGTCTGACCAACTTCAGCTTCAGTGATTTTAAAGCTCTTTTTTGCATGTAGAATAAAGGGAGACGGAATACAATTTCCGAATCTTATTTCCAACCCAATAGACCATTGACTCCTTCTCTCGAGCATAAGCAAATAGTCCCGTTTGCTCTTTCTGGTCTGCTTGGAAGGCAACCTCAGCACATAAACTCGCACTTAAAACCCTCCTCCACTTCCTCTCGCCATATTTCCGTTCCGACTCCAACAAATTGTATAAAAATGATACGTAGCTTTAGCCTATAGTATTCTGCGCGTTTTAAGACCAAAATCATTGCAATGGATGCAGTAATTGTTTCGTTATCAATTTTTAACGAGTACGCATTTTGTATGTGAATTGCACGAGAGGAAATACGATCGGCCCTCAAGAGCGGGCGCGTAGGAGAACAAATCCCGTGAGAAGTTGAGTTTTTATCTAACTATTATAAAATTACTCCAAGGTTTGGTCTGTCAGATTGATCCTGATCGCAATTCTCAACCCAGACCCA
>JAQFZY010002198.1:0-12507 GCA_034696285.1 Hypogastrura burkilli
AAGTGATTTTGTACCTGTGTGACCTATAATGACCCGTGGAGGGTCAAGAAAGCGACCTATGACTTTGGCGTCCATTTAAACGTTGTTCAAAACCAACAGATCTATAGTTCTGGAAATTTTCAAAATTTTTTAACGAAAAGTGATTTTATGACTGTGAAATATAATGACCCCTGGAGGGTCAGGGAAGCGAAGTTTGACTTTGGCGTCCATTTAAACGTTGTTCCGCGTCAAAATATCTATAAGAATCAGCGGTTTGTGACTTTTTTTTAACGAAAAGTGAAAACGCAATAGATTTGGTGCGATCTCATTTTAAGTCTCGTTATGCCGTAATCCGTAACCATACATAGGTCACAAGTCACAAGACACAAATGTGGAAGCCAGAATATATACGGGACTCGGTAGCCGTTCGTATCCGTACGTATAAGGAAGTCATAACTGGTTAATTTGGAAATTATATTTTTTGCTTTTTCCTAACTGTACGGAGTTCGAGGCCCTGTGATGAGGTGACTCACTCTCACCGACAGTGACTGGCGTGAATAGGTTGCCTAGCTCGGGACTCAAAACTTAGTCTCGTTACAATCCCTAGTCAACAGTATAAATAGGCTATCAACATGTTCACCGTCACTTCAGATACTTTGGCCCTGCCTTTCACGTGACAATACATGAATACTTTGTCATTAAGTCATTATATAATCCTTCGAATATCTTTCAGGCAAAAGTTGGCCTATTACAATCACATTGAGATTGGCAGAAAATATAATATTTGATACATCACTCGTGAATATCCTTCTTCACGTGCTAGATTATAAATAATGAAATTAATGTTAAAAAAGTTCCTTAAAATTAAAACTTAATTACTCTATACAGAGTGATCATAAGGAACAACATATTTGGTGTAGGTATATATGTAGGAAGTTGTTGCGAGACAAGTTTTCCTCTACTTCAATATAACGTTTGCATTTTCAATCAAATTGTTCGAAACTAATCTTCTTTTTTTCATAATTATTGGTAGCAGTTTTTTAAATAGTTGGTGGTAATCCTGAGAGTTTCCTCTGCTCGGTGAACAATACCATATAGTAATTTGGCATACGTACGCTTTAGGAAATTTGGGAATTCCAGATCCAGACCCCGGACTTATTGCTGCAGTTTTTCTTTGTTTTCTGCTGTGGTCTTATCTTATGATTATGACCACTAATTCTTCTCTAAACCATTAGTCAGTAAATAAGGGGTTTGTTTGGTTGCATATGCTACGTCCTTTACGTATGAGGAATTAAGGAGGAATAGGAAATGAAACAGAAAAGCCCATGCTTCATAAAAAGTGGGAAAACAGGTATGTACTATCATTATCTGAGGAGCGAGTGAGTGTTGCAAAGAGCACCAAAAGATGAACATGTATTACGCAAATGGTGATCTGTAATCTACTTAGGGTAATAATTTTTAGAAGGTGAAGCCCTTTGAATCAAATTGTACCAACATTATCGTATGGCGAGTGGTGAGTAATGCCATGATAGTAGGTACATATAATGCACAGATAGTACTACATAGTATGTATGTATAACTATAGAGATACATACATATACGAAAGTGACCATGATGGGCTCATTCTCATTTCTGCTCCATCTTAATTGAAGAACAGTTGTATATAATGTTTCGACTGTGCATTCGCTCATTTGTACCATTCAATTGACCCAAGTTCTATACAGCCTTTATCATCTATAGCTATGCAGTCACTAAAACCATAAAAGGTTTCTCTGTCGTATGTTGACCCTGTCCGAAATCCATCATTGATCCTAAATGCTCCTTTAAGGGGTCATACTTTTATGATGTCCAGAAAAAGAGGGGAAGGGCGATATTACAATTCCGGGACAGCTTCGTGACATGGGAGGAGGGTGGGTTTTTACAATCCGTGACATCACACCTATATGACTAAAAATTGCGTTTCCAAAACTGACATTTTCAATAAGTAAATAAATTGTCTATATTGCATGGCATAACATTCGCTTGCCGACGGCTTGAGTTGGCATTTACATTATGAATTGTGTGAATATTAAAGTACTGTATCTTGTACATAGTAAGGAATTGACGAATTTTAGTATCTTATTTAAACCTGCGTCACGTCCAAGCGTGACAGGTACGGGGAGGGGGGCTACGGGCTATTGAAGAAACGTGGCGATGGGTGCTGAAAATCGGATCTTCTCCGTGACGTCATAAAATTATGACACATATTTGAGACGTGTGGGATGGAACGGCTTATTTTTGCTAAGACTAGTTTTAACCGTCGTCAAACTTAATCTTAAAAATATGCAATGATGTGTGAATTTATGATAGCATTATTCTGGAGGTAGATACTACTAAAATATTAGTACTGTTAGTGTTGTAGTATATTGTATATTGTACTATGTGCTAAATGTACCTTTATTTCATGAGATAATGTATAAATCCTAATTAATTGGCACGCAGCTAATGTTTTGTACATCCGTCCCTTTGCTATGCTCATGCTCATGAAGTTCAAGTTAAACCTTGAAAATTGAGCTTTTGTGGGTCTCAAGTTTTATTATTACCTTTCATTCCCACTTGATGCCTTAAGTCTTGGATTATTGGATTAGCTATTTAGCGTGTGTGAAACGCAGGCTAACCACGTTGCATAACGCAATGTCCATTGTCTTTATATTCCATTGTTATTAAGAGTTTAAGGGTCATGTGCGTATTACTGTGAGACATTATTCATTTGGGTATGGATTCATTAACAATTAACAACTGCCCTACCCTAGGGTAAGGCAGTGTCCCTAGCCTAAACGTCATAAACTAATAGCGATAATTCTAAAGAAAAATTTACAGACCGTTTTGGGCACCGGGGGGGGGGGGGTCAAATCACGTTTTCCGCCCCATATGTGTTAACCCGAGACGCATACAAAAATGTTAATGTGCCGCTTGCCATAGATTTTGAAAATTTCATAAAAGGTAATTTTTGACCACACTTGCCCCTCGTTTGAGGGTCAAAGACGTCATTTCCAAACTCGTACCAGCATTTTTAGAATCTACGCAAAAAGTTGAGTTTCAGGCCGTTTAGACCTTGTCTGTGCATACTACCAAACTCATTTAAACACCCTGGGTTATAGAGATACATTTATGAATTTGGACTAAGTATACTAATAATTGATTCTTAATCATATCTGTAATTTATTAAAACCAGGATGTTTCGCCTGGTTTCAGACACTTTTAACTGACTAATGGAACCTATGAGTTCCTTGTCTCAAAATATACTACTTTCAACCCTTTTCTTCCTATTTCCAGACCAATTCTGTCAATCAGTAGCCAACATTCGGGCTGGAAGAAGTTTCGGCTCCTCCTCTGGAAGAATTACAAGATTCAGACCAGGCACCATGTTCAGACCTTCATTGAAATCCTCATTCCCCTACTTTTCACGATTGTGTTAGTAATTGTTCGTGACGTTGTTGTTGCTGAAAAGGTTCAAACGCCGACCATTTACGACTCCGTCGACCTGACCTACCCACCACGTATTGTTCGGTTCGTATGGTAAGAAGCCATACCAACAGACTGAGTGACGGGTCAGTTAGGAAGACAGTATCGCAGCTTGGCTGTAATTTGTAATCCAATTTATTTCTCCTACCAGTAATGAGATATACTACACCCCCAAGAACAAGGCTACAGACAAGGTAATGGAGAGACTTCGGCTGGATTTCTTTGTGAAAGAAACGTATGAGTACACATGTAAGAATTCCTAGTTATAATAAACATTAACTATGTAATTTAGATTCGCCCCCGTCAATTGTGCAACAATAACAATAAGCCAAGAAAGTCTATAAGGTCTTATTATAGTGGGATTGATTCCAAGCTCCAAATATAATTATCTTTGGTTTAATTTGCGCAAGATAATTGAGCCTGGTGCACAATTGCGGCTGGCGTTGTCTCACAAGCTTGTTTTTACTTGAACCGTTACTGTTACATTTCCATAAAATAGTTACGGGCTTTCCGAACGAGGAAAAGCTGCTAGCATCCTACACGAGGGTTTCCCAGGACGCTGTTGCCCTGAACATGACTGATTTTGACGCCACGGTACCTGTGTTGGCCGGCATTGTCTTCACCAATGAATTCAAGGATGGCGGAGACTCCTTTCCAAAGGACATTGAAGTGAGGATACCATTTTTGATTACTGCCTACACTGTCACTCCTGCTGGAAGTTTTCCTTGTAGGTTTAATTATGGGATGAGTCACGCTAAATGGCTCAATTACTGTGGTCCCTAGTACTCCTTGCGGTTTCCTGCCCAACAGCGGTCCGAATTTGACCTTATCAGTGAGAGGTTTGGAATCAAGCCGGCCTGGTTCACAGAAATCACATTTCCACTTTTTCAGTTCTTGGGCCCAAGGTCACGGGACAGCCCTGACGGTGGACTCCCAGGTAATTATCATAGACCCTTCTGACCGTGATATTCCCATATTAAGTTCATGATGGGAACTTCCATTGTGCAACCTGCATCCTCCCTCTAATCAATCCCCTCCTTCATACGTACTTACGTATAACGTATATCATTTCAGGCTACGCGGCGGAAGGATTCCTCTACCTTCAGCATGCTCTGGACGTGAGCCTCACGAAAGTGCTCATGAAGGAGGAGGACTTGGCAGAGTATTCCAAGTACGATATGAAGCTCCAACGTTATCCGTATCCACCGTACTTGGAAGACAAGTACTTGTTTGCTCTCCAAGGATGGCTCCCTCTCCTCATCATGCTCAGCTTCATCTATCCAGCAATTAATGTTACTAAATCCGTGGTCTACGAAAAGGAAAAGAGGCTCAAGGTAATGGCCGAGGACCAGCAAATCATAACCGGCCGACCTTCAATTAGTAATCACATTGGAATTAATGTACAGGAATCCATGAAAATGATGGGCCTGCCCAATTATCTACATTGGACGGCCTGGTTCGTGAAAGCATTTACTTTCCTCCTCGCATCCATCGTCCTAATGACAGTACTCATCAAGGTATAGGCCCTTTTATTGGATCCCAACAAATGAGAGCCCTTGATAGCTTGGGCGTTATCTTCATTCGCATGATTATAATTCTTAAATCCTGTAGGTTCGGTTCAGCACTTCTCAAGAATTGGCAGTCCTGTCAGAAGTCGACGGGACTGTCCTTTTTGTGGTATTCTTGGTCTTCACGTTCCAAGTGATTGCTTTCGCTTTTTTTGTGTCCACGTTATCCACGTCAGGTAATTACCACGTGTAAGCTAAGCGTGGTATGGTTACAATTGTAGAATTAATTCTATGCTGGATAGCATCGAAGGAAATGAATCGTGGCGTCTTGAACATAAATGTCTTACTCGCCATTTTTTTATAGCAAATTCCGGTGCTACTGCTGCTGGAGTCCTATGGTTCATTCTATTCGTCCCTTACTTCTTCATTCAACCCCGGTACAATTTGCTGTCCAGAGGAGTCAAAATGGCCTGCTGCCTCCTCACGAATGCTCCAATTGCTCTTGCCTGTCAAATCCTGTGCATGTTTGAGGGAACTGGAGCAGGGCTCCAGTGGTCTACCTTCTTGGAGGGATCCGGGCCCGACGATAACTTCTCAATGGGTGACTGCATCTTGATGATGGGAGTCAACGCCATCCTTTACATGGCCATGGCGCTGTACATTGAGGGCGTGTGGCCAGGAGAATACGGCGTACCGCTACCCTGGTACTTCCCATTCACGGTAAATAGAATTCTTGGGAGGAATTGGAATTGGAAGGGTGTCCCGAACTTATCTCCCATTCGATTGGACAGAAATGGTACTGGACAAACGGAGTTCGGCGCTCGAGTACTCACAGGGCGGCCCCGAGCATCGAAGTGAAGACGCACTTGTTCCAAGCAGAGCCGAGCGGTAAGGCTGGAGTCCAGATTGTTGGACTCTCCAAGAACTTTGCAGACAATTGGGCGGTCCAGGACATGCACTTGAATATGTACGAGAATCAGATAACGGCTCTCCTTGGGCACAATGGGGCTGGAAAGACGACGACCATGTCAATGCTTACCGGCCTATACCCGCCAACCAGCGGGACGGCCTACATTAACGACTTTGACATATCAACTGACATACAGTCCGTTCGCTCAAGGTAACCAGTCCATCTGAGTTCAAACTTAGGGAAACGAGAGCGCTAACTAACTTCGTTTGAAATCGCAGTCTTGGAATCTGTCCCCAACATGACGTCTTATTCGACGAGCTTACGGTGGAGGAGCATCTCAAGTTCTTTTGTCTCATGAAAGGCTATCCTGAATCAATGGTGGAGACAGAGATTACACGTATGATTGGGGCATTGGGCCTCAACGACAAGCGGACAGCCCAGTCCCATACGCTGAGTGGAGGAATGAAGCGGAAACTTTCAGTTGGAATTGCACTATGTGGAGGCTCAAAGGTTGGTACCCGGTCAGTGTGGCCAAAAACCAGTTTGGCGAAAATGTCCTTTTTTCGAAATTTTTCGCCAAACTGACCGATAACATAATTTCTTTTTCACCATGTTGTTGCTCTCAGTTTGCCATGTTGAGAAATGAGAAAATCTAAGATAATATTTTAAGTTGAATAACGAGATTAGAAAGGTAGCTAAGTATAAAATGAATGTAGGGCCCCGAATGGTCATTATTCAGTATATTACAAAAAAAATACGTGAATTGACAAGTTTCAGACAAAGTCACGTACAAAGTGGCCTACTGTGGATAATAAACACTGTTCGAGCGGCATCGGGTACTATTACCGATTATTATTAAATTGTGACTTTCGGAAAATGGGATTCCGAAAACTTCATAGGCTAAAGGCTTCCATAACTCACTTACATTAAGTAATGTAACGTAAGAATTTACGTTTCTGTAATTTTCGCCATTCTAGTTTTACGTTCAGAACGTTTTCGCCATGTTGGTATTTTTAATAAATCAATGACAAAAAATGATTTTCACAATTTTTGCCATACTGGTTTTTCGCCATTCGTACTGGAAATCCAAAGGTTAGGGCTGTTGGGAGCTGTTGAGACTTGCTATCATTTCAACATTGGAACTTTTTAGTCAACAAGGTACTAACTAAAGTCTGATATTGTGGCAGGTTGTTTTATTGGACGAACCGACGAGTGGCATGGACCCAGCCGCTCGACGCTCTACTTGGGATCTCATTCAAACGGAGAAAAAAGGGCGAACAATCCTACTGTCCACGCACTTCATGGAAGAGGTTAGGGCAATTCGGTTTTTCCTTATTCTATGCCCATTCCGTGCCATTTACATTTTTATACAAATAAAATAGAAAAATTGTTATGTTTGCCGCACCAAAATCTGACTATTTGCGTTGAAATGATTACGTTATCAAGGGTGGAACTGTGATCCCTGTTTATAGGCGGATCTTCTTGGGGATCGTATTGCAATCATGGCAGAAGGGCAGCTCCAATGCTCTGGAAGCAGCTTGTTTTTGAAGAAGAAATATGGGGGCGGCTACCACTTGATCATTGTGAAGGAGCCGGGCTGTGAGGTTGAGAACATTACGAATCTACTCAAGAAGGGTATCCCAGACGTGGAAATAGATCAGAACATTGGGGCTGAGCTTAGTTACTCCCTCCCCGACAATAAGTCGAGTATCTTTGCGGAAATGTTTGAGGAGCTTGAGGCCCGGAAAACGGAACTAGGGATTGCCTCTTATGGAGCCAGTATAACTACAATGGAGGAAGTATTCATTCGGGTTGGAAGGGAGGCGGACAAGAAGATTGCGGATGAATTCGAAAGAACGCATTCGGCCCTCGAGAACCAGAAGCGGAACGATCTGAAGAATAAGAAGGCCGTCCAACTTTCAATGAATGGATCCAAAACGGAGCTCTACAGCAGAGAGAATGCGGTTCGAAATACTGGAATAACGCTGGTCTTGCAGCAGTTCCGTGCCATGATAGTGAAGAAGCTGATCTACTCTGTACGGAATCGACTTCTCCTGGTTGGCCAGGTAAGTCGGAAGATTACAATATAAAGGAATAGGTATGGTAGGGAATGCCAAGCAGTAAAAATGAGCGTGTTATATTCTCTCTATTGCAGATGGGAATCCCTATCTTATATTTGGCTCTAGTACTCGGAATTTTGACAACTTTACCGGGACTGGTTGACCCACCGGGCCATTACTTGACGTTGGCTGTAAGTTATTTCGGATCACATGTGATATAATTTAAGATTGGATAAGACTTGATCCAAAACTCTGTGTAACAGCGGTATGAGCCCCTTGGAAAAACATACACACCCATAAACTGCAATGACACAGACCGGATATGTCGGAGTTACAAGGAGTACGTTTCAGAAAATTATAATGTTGAAAAAATTCCGAACGGAACTTTTATCGACTATATTCTGAACTTGGTAAGCGGCTGGTGGTACAGGATTATGTCCCTGTCTCTACATTTATGGAGTTTATAATTAACACGGATCATTCTTCCTCCAGCAAAAGACGGAGCTGGTAATAGTAAACTTCAAATATATTGTGGGGTTCGAAGAGCGGGCACACAACGATAGTTCAATAGAGCTGATTGGATTCTTCAACAACCAACCCTTCCACTCTCCGCCACTAAGCTTAAACGTTTTGACCAACGCCGTGTTGAAGAGCTTTACAAATTATACTCTCAAGGCCACCAATCATCCTCTCCCATACTCAAATTTGGATACATTGAAGCAAACCGGAAGTCTGTACACTGTAGGATTCCAAGTTGGTTACAATATCGGTTTCGGAATGTCTTTCTTGGCCGCATCCTTCGTCGTATTCCTCATCACGGAGAGAGAGACCAAGTCCAAGCATCTCCAGTTTGTCTCCGGCCTGATGTTCCCAATATTCTGGCTCGCCAACTACATTGTAGACGTCATATTCTGCATTATTCCCTGCTTCCTTCTCCTTGGAACTCTTTTACTCTTCAAGACGGAAGACTTCTATCGCGTCGACATGATGTGCTATCTCATGATTCTGTTCGGGCACTACAGTGCCTCAGTCATTCCCTTCATGTATCTCTGGAGCTACTGCTTCACGATCCCGGCCAGCGGGTTCACTAGGATGGCCATGTTCAACATTTTCACAGGTAGGAATACATTTTCATGCATCCGTCCATATTCATGGCCTCTGATGTCTAAAAGTGCTCTAATCAATTCTTGCAGGGATGGCGTCCATGTTGACAGTTGTTATATGTCAGATTCCGGAGCTTCAGATTGGGCACATCGCAGATCTGATGAACGATATATTTCTTATATTCCCCAACTATGCTTTGGGCATGGGAATTGTGCAACTATCAACCAATTACCAGCTCAGTCGACAGTGCTCCACACAACTCAACTTGGAGTTCCTTTGTGAATCGCTTCCAGACAACTTATGCTGTGCCAAAGGTAAAGTCCTGAAGCATTTCATAGTCTCATATATTTGACTGTGTCACTTTAAACAAAGTTAATTTGTATTTAAACGGTTTTCCCTTATACTAGCTAAGGAGAATTACTTGGATTGGGAAGTGACTGGGATCGGGAAGAATATTTTCGCACTGTCCATTATGGGAAGCTTATCAGCCCTAATGCTCCTCCTAGTTGACAGCAACCTCCTCACCAGCATCTTCTGCTTCTGGCGAACTGGGAAGGAGCAGTCTCAGGAATCCGATGACACGGAGGGTACTTATTTTCAATCCAGCTTTCTCCTCTAAACTTGACTTAACTATTTGCGATACTAACGGAATTATTTGCTACGTTGCTACTCCATCAATATATAGTGCCTGCTACTAATCTTTTGAAAATGCTTACTGAGGGTGAAGGTAACCAATTGTATTTCGGGCGCACACTACTGCCGGCGTACCCTTTGCTCTACCACCTATTTATTTGGGCCAATTTCAGAAGACCTTGCCGTCGAGGACTGCGATGTCAGTGACGAGAAGGAAAGAATTCGTAAAACGAATCTTAGCGAGCTTTTCAAAACGGACAACCTTATCCTTAGGTAAGACACTGGAAAGTTGGATTTCTGAAATAACGAATTAATTAACGTAATGAACCCCTCTAAAGTTACGCTTTTCTGTACAATATGCTTATAGAGATTTGACAAAGTACTATGGAGGATTCCTTGCCGTGGACAAACTGAACTTGGGTGTTCAACGAGGACAGACGTTTGGGCTACTGGGAGTGAATGGGGCTGGGAAGACCACCTCCTTCAAAATGCTGACAGGAGACATTCCCGTGTCTTCCGGCGACGCATTTATTTACGGAAATAGCGTTAGGAATGAAATTAAGAAGGTTCACAGTAATCTGGGCTACTGTCCTCAGTTTGATGGCATCATTGGGGAAATGACTGGGCGAGAAACACTGAGAATGTTTGCACGGCTACGAGGAATTCCTGAGGACGATATTGATGACTTGGCGGACAGCCTTGCAGAAAGCCTAATCTTTACTCAACACATTGATAAGCAAGTTCGGACGTACAGGTAATACGAGCATCTTCCTCTTCCTGTAAACAATATCGAGGAGTCAGGATTCCTGTTGTAATTTTAAATTTTCGTTTCAGTGGTGGTAACAAGAGAAAGCTGTCCACAGCCATGGCATTGGTAGGGAACCCTCCAATCGTCTTCTTGGATGAGCGTAAGTTTCTTCTCGATAATGATGTGGTATTAGCACGGAATAGCTTGGTTGGTAAATTTTTTAAAAATTCTGTTTTTTCAACAGCAACGACCGGTATGGATCCAGTAGCGAGAAGGCATTTATGGAATGCGATTTCCAGCGTCAGAGACGCCGGAACTAGTGTCGTCCTAACGTCACATAGGTTAGTACTGAAGTCTGAAATACCCTTGCTAGGATTTTCTCTACGCTATAATAATTTATTCTGTCCGAATAGCATGGAAGAATGTGAAGCACTGTGCTCAAGACTTGCTATAATGGTCAATGGTAAATTCCGTTGCCTAGGATCTCCTCAACATTTGAAGAACAAGTTTGGCGAGGGCTATACGCTGATTGCTCAAACGGCTCCTACTGGAGTCGGCGAAAATTTCAACAGGGCCAAACAAGTAAATGAGGGATAGTACTTTCAATGCAGTTATACTTTTCATACTCTAATATGGTGTGGTGTAGTACTAATTTCCCAAACTTGGAATTTATAGGAATTGGGTCGTCGTAGAAGTTCGTCAATGATACTCAGGAAAATTAAATCTGCTCAAAAGTGGGAGAAGGATTTAGATGGTCTTCGAAATTTTATTGAGTCGGCCTTCCCAAGTAATACAACTCAACTACATATAATACTATGGTTAATTATTATGTTCCATATTACTAAGATTCGTATGGCTCGTAATTGTAAATTCGTCTTTATAGGTTCTGTTCTAAAGGACATTCATCCTGGTTTCGTTCACTACCATGTCCTCCCGTCCCCGGAGGTCTCGTGGGGCCAAATGTTTGAGAAAATGGAGATTGCGAAAGGATTGTTTAATCTGGATGCATATTCGGTGGGTCAGACTAGTTTGGAGCAAGTATTCCTTAATTTCACCAAAGCTCAAATCAATATCGAGACTCCTGTGGCAGCCAAAAGTTGCTGGAAATGTTAAGATCCCATAATATTCCTATAAAAGAGCTCACCGAAGGCCATATATGTAAACCTCATCGTTACGTCACAACTAATGATTGGTGGTCCTTTTGTTGCGAAACTATACTACATATAATATTAGACCTTTAGATACACATAATAATTATTATAGTGCATAGTATATGCCCAGTGCCTATGTATTCATTGTCTCACAAATATGAGGGGTATACTAATACATACATACATGAACTTATACACTTACTTATTCCTATTGAGTTGTTAAGTATAGTTGTTTAATTTAATTGTTCATGAGTAGTGACGAAGCTAACAAGCGTTAGCATAGAATAATGTAAGTAGTAACATGTTACTTAGTATTTGTTATACTGTACATATGTAGTAAAACATACTTTGTAACATGCAATCACACCTATTATGTATATCATATTCGGTATATCAATACACGTGATTTCTCCGGAATCGTACTACAGAATATTCGTGATGAAATATTTCTAACGCTAGGCGGAATAGGTAATAGGTCCAGCTCAATTTAAATAAAGCTAAAATAAATTAATGGTGACGCATTCAAAATCACCCTTATATGGTCTTGGTCTTACGTCGTAGTAGCTATACTTGGACCAGTTAATAATGTCGCTTCTCCCCTAAAATGGGTTAGGTAAATTAATTTCTTGATTGGTTCTTCTTTTTTAACAAATCAACAGATGGGTTGGACTCGGGTTTAGTGGTCTTTCGTGATTTTTCTAAGTACTTTATTGCCTCACTCTGTTGTTGCCTCACTTTGTTGCCTCATCGGTGTTGCCAGGTGTCTGCAACTGTTCTTACCTCACTCCAAACATTGTTGCCTCACTCTGTTGTTGCCTCAATCTGTTGTTGCATCACCCCCTTCTGTTGTTGCCTCAATCTGTTGTTGCCTCACTCTGTTGTTGCCTCAATCTGTTGTTGCCTCACTCTG
>JAQFZY010002199.1:0-12505 GCA_034696285.1 Hypogastrura burkilli
TGTCATCTGCGTTAGTCTGTTTCTTCTGTATCTCCTCGGTATCTTGCGTCAACTTATATAAAGCGTTGCATACAGGTATATGGTTTACAAAAGTTAACCTCAGTGTCCTGTGTCCACTTATCTAGGCCTTGCACATCGTTGTATGGTTTGAAAAAGTTAACCTCGGTTTCATGTGTCGACTTATCTAGGCATTGCACACCGTTGTATGGTTTGAAAAAGTTAACCTCGGATTCCTGTCCGCTTATCTTGACAAAGTGTTTCCTTCCTCCCTATTCGTAACCTCGAAATGATCATTCTGACGTTCTTCGGGACGTATTAAGGTACGACAGCTACTGTACTGTACTCCAGTACAGCTGCTCCATAAAATACATACATACATCAGTACATTGTATTTATTCCGTCCGCAGTCCACCTTATCGCATCAAATGTTCTACTCAACTAAGTTTTGCATGCATGTACAGTTTGTATAAATTTATCTGTTTCAGTATTTAATCTTGTCATAAACGGAAACATGTAAAGAAAAATGATAATTAGGAAATGTTTGTATTTAATTAAATGATCGAACTTAAAATATGTTTTCTTAATTCTGTTTAAGCGTTTCATACACTTACTTGCCTCGTGTTTTTCTTTCGACTCATGCTGCATATGCATAACATACATGCATAATTCCATAAGCATTACATACACAAACTTGTTTGGTGTGGAAACTTGGTTTGTAAAAATTGATCTTTGTTTCGACAAAGGCATAGCTCATCACACTCTAACATACACAGAATACCATGGAGACGTATTAGAAAAATAATTGACTGTCTTTTTACAGCAGTAACAAAAGTTTGTAAATCCAGAAAGCTCTTTCAGTTCAGGATGAGCTCTGCACACAGAGTTTTGAATAAGGTGGCTCGGGCCGGGGCTTAATATAGAGTGGACACTTTCCCATTTTCGCTCCACTGTGGAATCCCATGACAACCTTAACTCGCCAACTTAACCAAAATCGCGTACTTTTTCCACGTGCATAATGTTTTCTCATGACAACAACAACAACTCGCTACCAAACAAGACTACAAACAATTCACATGAGCACTTTTTCTATGCAAAACACCGCGCAACTATGGGGTTAATGACCTAAGACCGAATGGCTTTCACATTTGAATTCGAGGCGGGAATTTTATTTCTGACTACAAAGAACTACAAGGATGAAAGTAAACAAGTCGGGTCGAGTGTAAACAAAAAGTGTCCGCTCTATATTAGGCCCCGGCCCCAGCCAGCTGATTCAAAACTCTGTGGCTCTGCACCACTATACCCCTGCCGTATCTCACTTAAGCGTTGCTCATGTATCGTATCTTTTTGTATTGCATTACGTGGTATCTATCAGTTAAGACTTTTGGTCCCAAGCTGCTGAAAGCAGGTTTTTAAATTTAGAGCCTTATGTGTAATGATGTGTATGTGTATTTTAGACCAAAAGGTCTTATGGGATGATCCGGGTGTCCGGTCCGTCCGTCCGTCACACCCCAAACTGCTCCGTACAGTTCATATGTAATTGAGCATAATAAGGTTATTTCTGCTTCGCCTCGACGCTATCGTTTAACCCGCTCCTACTAAGGCCGATTATTATACAACGGAATTTTTACAACGCTTAACAAGGTGCAATTTATCGCTCAATCCATGCCTTGTTTCCTCTTTCACGGGTCGCGCGGCTAAGCGTTTAATCATTTTCCAGGTTAAGGTCTTATATGCCAACAAAGGACGTATTGTTCGCATCAAACATGAATTATATGTAAAGTCAAAGTAAACAACGCATGGTATACAATTTAGATCGAGCATCATTTGTATACAAACTCGAACTACGCGAAGCACATTATACATTAACTTTTAAAGATAAAATATTAATGACGCACCTTTTAAATATCCAGACACAAGAGAATATTGGAAAGCAACTGAACTCTTGCCTCGTAATTGTAGACAAGCCATGGGAAGCAAAATATTCAACATGGCTCTCTTCAGCGGTCTCTACAGTTTTTAATTGAAGGTGTGCCAATAACCCTGAGAAGAACTCACCAACCAATTGAATATCTCTTTATTGACACTGGCTTACACTCTAAAACAGAAATTAAACTATGTTTAGTATGGTCTCCTAAGCTGAGAATGGTCCTTCTGACTCTAACACTTAGACTGAACTCCTCGTCTTACTTCTATCTCTTAGGCTGAAGAACCCATGCTCCCAAAACTGGCTACCCAAAGCTCATACTCATTATTTAAGTCAGCCTTTGTTACACTGTCAACGAAAAATAAATCATCTGAAATAGGGTACGTCGAACTAAAACCTGATAACGTATTGTGTAGAGATTTATCGAGAAACGGTAAGTCAGTGTAGTACTTGTTAAGTTCATTAATGTCAATGTCGTCAAAGTCACAGGAACCTGTAGATTTAAACGTAAGATGTAGTGTTTTCTTCAAAACGTCCAAAATTCCGTCCTTTCTAATGCATTGCTTTAAATAAGTCCTAGTTTTATCTTGTGAGACCTTTTTATTTCTTTACGTAGAGTCTTATTAACCTGCAAGTGGTAATCAAGGCTCGTGGAAAGCCATTTACCATAGTGAAATGCAACTTTCCTTTGCATAACACTCACTTCTTTAGACTTAGGGAAGAAATAATTCCCCTTTTTTTACTCTCTTTGTTAGTATTGGAGCCACTTTATCAAAAACACACTTAAAGTTATTAACCAAGGACGAAAGTGCTGTTGACATTTTTATCATATAGATCCACAAAATTACTACTACCCACCAACTCATTCGAAATCGTCAAATCAATTTTGTTACAGTTTCTGTAATGTAACATCTTATACCCCCTCCTATTTTTGTCAAAAGTATATAAACTGACGTCATGTTGTGGTCAGAAATACATGTGTCCTCAACCTCAACTGTTGCTTCAGTGCAACAGATGTCATTAGTAATTATTAGATCCAATAAATTAAGTTGTCTAGTCGGAACTTTAACTAATTGGATCAAGGTCAATCTATCCAAAGCTTTACTCAACCTGTCTTCAGCGGTTGACTTACACATCATATTGATATTAAAGTCCCCCAACATATATAATGGTTTAGCGAAGGTCAAAAGATAGGCTAGGAGAAGTTCAATGCTACAGATGTCATTGCGTTCATAGTCCGTTCTATACAATACACATACAATAAAAGACGGACTAAAGTTAAGCCGAAAAGTATTACATAAGAACTCCACAGAAGTAGGGTTCTTCCAATTAGATATGTCTACATTAATAGGCTTGACTTTGAACTCAATCTTATATAATATTGCTGCACCACCAGCATGTGTTACTGTGTTACCCTATCATTTCGCACCATTGAAAACCCAGCAGGTATACAAACCGCCAAATCTTTCTTCTATTAGAGGCGGGACGGTTGAAATCTATTTGAATTCGCTTTCACGAAGTATACTCTTCTGTCTTCTATCAGGTTTGGGTTTGGGTCAGACTCAAATCCCCCAAGATTACCGGACACCAACCTTTAGAACCGGACAATCTGTTTGGTGAAATTAACATTTGCGAGGTGTGACCGGGCCAAGACCTGGACCTGGTCACGTAGAGTTGTGCTTAGGCGGTATTTCAAGTCAAAGTGATTTAATAATGCTGATCGTGGTTGTTGGAGGAATTAAAAGTGTCAACAAATTCCTTAAGGATTTCTCAAAAAGGTAAACAAAAGTAAAATAAATTCTTTGCTAGGGTTCATGTTTTTGACCCATCAGTCCTGACCCCTTGACTCTAAAAATCTGAACAACGAACTTGATCAACGGATTGGGCATGACTTTTTGCAGACGGAATTTGGTGGGTCTGGGTTGAGAAAGGCGCCCGGAATCCGGCGGCAAGTCCAAACCTTGATATAATTTTATAATAGTTAGAAGAATAGAAGTAATATAGTACGCACATTTTAGTTTTATATGTAGTTTTTTCTCCAACAAACGGGTAATATAAAAACAACCACTCTTTTTCCCATTGCACCTTGCGAGGACTTATATATGTATAAATAGTTGGTCTCAATCTCAATCAGTTACGTTAAATTAAATTAAATTCTGTAAAAATACATAATAGTATTTTACAATACGGTTCACAAGAAGGCCATTTCAATTGGTACATGTACTCTTTGATAATTCCTTATAATGTATAATGTCATATTTACTACCGAAATCAGCCGAGATAAGATTTGCAGTTTTTAGTCCTGAAATTATTACGTAAGAATATATTTTAGCGAGAAGGATTCATTTTGGAGAGCAAACGTAGCACCTTCTCTCATGTTTAGATTATGGTCACCCTATTTTGTATTTTTTTCTAGGTAGTTTTTTTTGACTCCCCGGGATTCAAATTTGACTCCTCTTTTATATTTTGTCAAAATTTAGGCCGTTTAAGGAATATTGTATTGCAATAAACAGTATTGACTAATAGAAACCGAATTAACGTTCAACTATAAACTGTACCGCCAGCATGTAATAATTAGGTGACTAGAACAGGGAAAGCAGATCTGAAGTTTTGAAACTGTCTGGACAGCAGGTAATAATTAGCTGAGTGGAACATAAAAGCAGATCTGAAGTTTGGAAACGGAGTGGACAGCAGGTAATAGTTAGCTGATTGGATCATGAAAGCAGAGATGAAGTTTGGAAACTGTTCGGCCGTAATGTAAAAATTAGCTGAGTGGAGCATCACATGGAAGCATAGATTGCTTCAGCTGTCCTTTTAACGCCAGGTTATAGAGAGGATGGTGTTGGACTAGTTTCCACTCAGATCTAAAGCGCTAAATCAGTTTTATCAGTTACACACTTCTAAGTATTTCAGATTTTTAAGTGTTCTAAGTTTTTTTTAAATCCAAACAAAGACTTCTTGATTACGCTTCCAGCGTTGCTGCTAGACGGCACACACAAACACGAGTTGCTATACAACTAGACGGTTAACACGACGGCGTCGCCGTTAATATAGCCAGCAAAGATGCTTTGGAAAATTGAATTCTGTTTTTAATGCTGCAATTTAAAGAGCCAAATATCTACTTCTGCTTCTCATTACTAGCATTTTCATATGAATATGTTTACGACTTGTTTTTGTTTCTTGATCACCTGCTAATTAGTCCATAAGGCCAGGAACGGTAATAATGAGCAGTATTTACACGCTTCGTCTTTAGTAAATTTAGAACCTTATGTGTACAGTTGCTTCTCAGTAGTGGCATTTTTCTATGCAATATGCTCTGTATTGTTGTTGGTTTTAATTAAGATTGAGTGCGATAATTCGGTTAAAACAGGCTTTGATCGCCTATAAAACTTTCAATTGAAAACTGGGTTACACGCTTAATGAAGTGACCCGTGAAAAGAGCCATGTCAAATATTTTGCTTCCTCGGACTTGCCTGCAAATACGAGGAAACACGGCATTGAGTGAACGAGAAATTGCATCTTGCGTTGTAAAAATTTAACTGGTAAAAAGCGAATAACAGTTTTGTCTTAAATCTGTTAGGTGGTGTGTTGAACATGAACAACAAATACATCGTGAAAACCTCTGTCTTCATGTCACAGAATCTACTTTTTGCCTGAGTGAAACCCCCATGACAACAAAATTTTCCACGTAAATAAACAAGTAAAAGGTGGTGTTAACAAACATGGTGTTGTAAAACAAAATGTTCGTTCCGAAGGATATGCATTTCCCTCCCCCCTCAAATCGTCAGACAAAGATTGCGAGTAAACGGCTCAACGTACGCAAAAAATTAAAGACGCATAATAGTGGGTTAATTCGGTCCCGTTTATCCACTTCAGCTCAAACTTTGTATTTCTCATTTCCTTCGACCCCAAAACCCTAAAAAACGACCTCGGCTTACCCGTTTAACCCACTTCACATGTACTTAGTCCTCCCAGCACCTGAAATTATTGTAGGGCATACAATTGGATTTCAAACAAACTTAATTTGATCCCGGTAGGTCAAAGGGCTCCTGAGATATCTGACCTTTTATCAACCGATCTGGGGTCCATTTCCTAACACACAATTATATATGGAACTCTAATGCCCATACTACCTGTAGTAGTACAGGCTCATGTACATCACCCGTGACCCGTGACAACGTTAATGATTCTACTTATTAAATATGCTCAAGTGCTATGATGGTTTTCGTTTGAAACATGACTTATGACATCAGTTGTACTACCTCAAAATTTGGAAAACAAATCATATGCTCCTAGTAAAAAGTCGCTGAGTATGCCTGAGTGTGCTCTAAAAAGGACAAAACAAGTTAAGTTTATATTAAACCATAACTATTTTGTTAAGAGTCAAAGTTCACGAAGGTCCCTTTGGAAAACCATTCTTACATGGTAAATCATGCAAAGGTTCTGTGTACGCCGGTGTGCCCTGTTCTTACCCGGCTCAATCAAAACAAAACTGTAGTCGTTTAGTACGGAAACAGCGTAAATTATATTTCCAACTAAAGTCCAAATACGATCATGAGTATTCGCAAAAGCTGTATCATAAATCAGGACTTACCAAGGGAGCTTCACGAACTTTGACTTTTCCCGAAATACTTATGGTTTAATATAAACTTAACTTGTTTCTTCCTTTTTAGAGCACACTCAGTCATACTCAACAACTTTTTACTTGTGAGCATATTTTTTTTATTACATCGTTTATGTAGGCCACAACCACGGTGTTGGTGTATCTTTTCCAAGAAACAGTAGAATCAGTTTTATCAGTTTTGGAAAATTGAATTCTGTTTGGAATGCTGCAATTTAAAGAGCCAAATATTTACGTCTGCTTCTCATTATTAGCATTTTCATACGAATATGTTTGTGGCTTGTTTTTGTTTCTTCTGCTTTGCTCATTCGTTTATAAGCCCAGGAACGGTAATTAAATGAGCAATATATACACGCTTCGTCTTTTGTAAATTTAGAGCCCTAAGTGTAATGTTGCTTTATGAGCATTTTTCTACGAAATATGCTCATTGTTGCTATTGGGTTTAATTAGGATTCAGTTTGATAATCAGATTAAAAACATGCTTTGATCGCACATAAAACCTTAATCTGCAAACTGGTTAAAAACACTTAGCCGCGCGACCGCGTGAAAAGAGCCATGTCAAATATTTTGCTTTTCAGGACTTGGCAGCAAATACGAAGAAACATGGCATGGAGTGAGCGATAAATTACATCTTGTTAACCGCTGTAAAAAATCCGTTGTATTGTAACAGGGTATTGGTAGCGTGGGCCCGGTAACTGAGGCCTAAGGGCGGGTTGAAGGCCCGGGGTGGGGTGACAGGACTCTCGGCTCCAGCCGCTGGCTAGTCTTGAACAATAAGATTTGATGTAAATCTAATTGGTTTGAGGACTTGAGAAATAAAAAATGAAAAGGCCAACGAACGACTTAAGGAGACGTAGGCGGAGTAGCTAACTCTATTTGCTTTCTGGTCAACCTTCAAGATCGGAGTTTCTCTTGGTTCCGAATTTTCGGACCAAGACGCGACGCTTCCCTACCAAAATTAGAAGCTTAGAACTAACTAAGCCGCCTCCCACATCGCGGTTCTAAGGCGGGCACGGCTAGTTTGGCCTAGTTAAGGCTCGTCCCGTTTTTCCCATGAAGTGAGCCAGGCAGTCAAATCTAAGGGTTCTTACAAATAGCTGTAAATTATTTACCGTAATTAAAATGTCAACTTTAAGTGTATTTCCCTAAAAAGAAGAAATCGGAGACCAAGCCATTCAATAGGAACCGATTTTAGTAAGGCGCTCCTGCCTTACTGCTCTAACAATGTTGGGGGTCCCCAATGGACCGGAGCCCGTAATTCAGACCCCCTTGTCCCTTAAAACAGGGTCTCCCATTCGGCTGGCCTGCTCTCCCTTTCTTTGTCTCCTCTTACTGGACCAGAGTCCAGAGTCATAAAATTAATCATAAATAATTCCTCCTATTACAGTATGATAATCGGCCTTAGTAGGAGTAGGAGCGGGTAGAACGATCGTGTCGAAGCGACGCGCTTATGCTCTTATTATACACAGTTAAGTAGGACATAAATTAAGCAATTTGAAACGGGACAGACCGTCTTTACTACGTTAATCTAAGTAATAAAACGATAAGGATCTTGGTTGCATTGTCTATGCAAACTGTTTGGGCACTGGAACCGTAATATAGGCGTGTTAGGACAACGCTGGAATTCACTCAATAATTAAATCTACAGAAAGGAATTGTAGGACGTACTATAAACTACATACACCAATTAAGAGTAAAACCTATTTTAAGTATTATGAGTAAGGAACGGGTTAATATTCCCTAACAAACTTTGAAATATGATGTTATTATGCCCTAAAAAACAGTCAAAATATGCCCTTAAAAACCCCAAAATATGCTTTTAAAATATAAAATATGCTCTAAAAAAGAAATTATATGCCGAGAAAATAAGATATATGCTCAAGCATAAAATGTGCGGGGAGAAATACGCATTTACGCGCACGAAACTATTAATATATTCAACAAATTAAGTATTTTAGTATTTAAAATTTAAAAGCAAATTTTTTGAACTTTTGGTTGTAAAAGTATAATTTTTAGCGTAAAAAGTTACCAAAATTTAAAAAAAAAACATTAATTGTCCCTAAATATCCACTAAAAACGCAAAAAGTGCAAAATATGATTCTATGTCGTTAAAGTCCAAAATATGCTAAAATATGTCAAATAAAACTGCATTCGGTCGTACTGACCGAATTCGTGGACATTTGGCAAAGGATTTGCAATAGTCATACGTCATAAGAATATGCTTTAATGTCGAAATTCATTCCTTAATTATGAGTATCTACATATGTACAAGAAAAACTATTATTATTATCATGTCACTATTCCATAAGCCAGGAAATTTATTGAAAATTGAACAATTTCTCTCAGGTTAGTGGTATATATGGCACATGGACGGATACCTAGATTTCGAGTGATAGTTTACCTTAAACTATAGGCGCACGGTGTTGTAAATTGTATTTAAATACTTCTACTTTGACTATCCAACAAGCCCGCCCTAACGCGGAAACAGCAACTGCATTTTCTGCACATTTCTAGAGTACATGTGCCATAAAGGTGTTGAATGGAGGATGGCACATGTACTCTAAAAATGTACAGAAAATGTAGTTGCTGTTTCCGCGTTAGGTAGGGCTTGTTGGGTTATGGTAATAAAGGCAATAATACTAACCACACTTCAGTCACTGATTGAAAACAAACAAGCAAATTGACATTTTTTGAAACATAAATCTTACGTTTTTTTCATGTTACTCGTCGATGCCACGATAAAATATATTTTCGCACGGATGGTTTTTGATAAATTACATTTAGAACGTATTGACACTATTTCCAATATCGGCCAGTCCTCGGTGGCACAGTCCACTCAAAAAATGTTTTTTAGGGAGTCATTTTTTACTCCCAGGGGTTTAAAAATGAACCACCCCTGATGACGTTATGAAGTATTTTTGACGCCCCGGGAGTCGAAAATAGCTCCCGAGGAGTCAAAAATAACTCCATGGACTGGACTGTAGTAGGATACAGAGAGTCACGGCGGACCATTTCTAATCAATTGACTAAAAGGAGTGGCAAAAGAGTGTAGAGTAGCGTCTAGTTCGACGACATGTGATCGCCTGTAGAAGGTAGAATTCATTTGCGGGCCTGATGCCTGACGTTCACTCGTCGAGCATATGCAAATGAGTCCTAGCTTCATTCCAACTCCACAGGAACAGCACCCAGTCCCAACGTACATACCTATCCAAAGACTTTAGCCTACAAACCTATTCTACTAAGAATAGCCTTAAGTATACTTGCTTGCTTGCCCGTTTGTCAATAAAAGTATAAACAATAGGGGGATTGGCATGGGGGTCCGTTGTTAGGGTATTTGACTTAAGAACACGGGGCATTGGCATAGAATGGACATGTCAAAGGGCTAAGTAAGTAAAAGTATCCTCCTGACTAAATACTGCTACAATAATAAATATTACAATACAACTAACAGAGGTGTACGGAAAACTCAAACCGAAGCACATCTTACTCTCACTTCTTCTCTTGATTGAGATCAGAAAACACTTACTGACATACTACTCTGCGCTCAAATAGAGTTAATTATTCTGTTCAACTGAGTATTATCAAGTATCAAGTATCTACACGTCAAACCGCCAGGCCATTTAGTAAAATCCAGAGATTCACAAGACTTGCACAGGGTCAAGAGAGGACTCTGCCGAAGGTCAAATTAGGGGACCGGAACCAGGTTGTAAAGTGGATTGTATATGTATTACTATCCTACACCTCTACATGTCTGCAGCCGCTTGCACCCGACTCTAATTACTTAATGCAAGTTTGGCGCGACCTTTTCTCGCCATCAAATCAAAATGCACGTGCATGGTGCCGGGAAAACTCAAACCTTCATAGAAGTCAAGAACACTTGAGCTTGAAGTCGAGACACACCTCACTTTTTCTCTTGATTTAGAACTTAAAACACTGACTGACGTACTACTCTGCACGATATTAAAATTAATTATTCTGTTCACTGGAATATTGTTTAAGTTTATCTACATTTTCAACTCCCAGGACCATTTCGTCAAATTACGAGATTCAAAAGAGTATGACAGAGACAGAGGCTGGGGGACGGGATACCCCCGAATTCCGAAAAATCTAACCAGTAGCTGACTACTTTCAGCCCTATACTATAACATCCATAGTGAATCGGGCAAACATAGAAACTCCACTTACTAACACGTATTGTATTGGATATTTACCAGTTAAGATTATCTGGGTTGTTTTGACCTGGTGCTATCGATTGAAACTTTTCCTTTGACGAGCCAACAAGCCCGCGCTAACGCGGAACAACTAACTACGTCTTCTAATGATTTCTAGCGTGCATTGGCCATTGGTGTTTTTTTTTAGTTTAGCTGCTGACAAGGGTAGTCCATGCACCCTAGAAAGAATTAGAAGACGTAGTTAGTTGTTCCGCGTTAGCACGGGCTTGTTGGCTAGTTATAATAAGAATAGCGCTGATGGGTCTTTCTTTCTTGCTTGCTCGTTCGTCAATAAAAGTATAAACAAAAATGAACATTGGTATGACCCCGTTGTTAGGGAGATTTGAAGCAACAATAGGGCATTGGCATGGACGTGTCCGAGTGTGAGTAAGTGGATCCTCCTCACTAAACACTGCTACACTAAATACTGCTACAACAAGACAAGCAAAAGAGGTGTCGGGAAAAGTCAATCTCACACTTTCTCTTAATTGAGAACTGAAAACACGGACAAAATAATATGCTATTTACAATAATTTATTCTGTCCACTTGACTAATCAAGTATATCTGCCTTTCAAACTCCCAAGCTATTTGGTCAAACCCGGATAATGAAGAGGCTGTGCTGTGGCAGAGGCTCGGAATCGGCCCGGGAACCTGCCGAAGGTCGAAAAATGGGACATTTTCAGCCCGACAATATCTATAGTGAAGCAGGCAAACATAAAAACTCCAGTTACCAACACGTATTGTATTTTGTATTGGACATTTACGCGTTTATATTTGTTGGAATAGCCCCGGCCCAAGCCACCTAATTCAGAACTCTGTGGTTTTACATATTATTAGTCGAATACTGTATTACCAATTTAAAATCTTCCTTTGACTAGCCAACAAGCTAGCGCTAACGCGGAACGACTAACTACGTCTTCTTATGATATCTAGCGTGCATGGGTCGTGGCTGCGTTTGTTTTAGTTGAACTGCTGATAATGGTAATCCATGCACCCTAGAAATAATGAGAAGACGTAGTTACTCGTTCCGCGTTAGGGCGGGCTTGTTGGCTAGTCCTTTGGATAAGTTAAGGGAAAAAGAGCTAGTAGCCTATGACTAATGCTTAGTTATACGTACTAACTAGTCATTGCAATCCCGAGCGATTCTCAATCCCGGGATTGAATCCCGACGTTTGGACGAATCCCGTGATTTCAAGCCCGGGATTCTGAAAGTACAGAATTTCGGAAAATAAGTATATTTATAAAAGGGTCAGACTAGAGAAGTAGCCAAACCCTGCACATTTTCTGAGAAAAAAATAATATGCATACACCCGTTTTACCTAAAATTGGTACAACATTTATAGTTCTGGGTCCAAAGATCCCACTTCTCAATCCCGGTCATAACCATCGGGATCCCGGGATCCCGAAATCCCGGGATTGCAATCACTAGTACTAACATGAAGAATACATTATACAAGAAACGACCTCGCCTTCGGCTCGTGTCATACTTTTGCTGAAACAACAACTTTTATATTTCATGCGCCACGGCATACTCCCTGTATAAAAAACGCATATGCTTATGCTTAAGATGCTTATGATTTAATAAATTACAGGTAACGACCTCGCCCTTGGTTCGTGTCTTATACTTGCGCACGCGGCTCCGCCGCTTAGCGCGGTTGACTCTACGCTTGAAACGAATTAGTACAAATATTTCGATTAATAAATAAATTGATAAATTAACTCCAGAAATGGTGTGATATGTTAGAAAG
>JAQFZY010002200.1:0-12503 GCA_034696285.1 Hypogastrura burkilli
GGGAGCTCCACAATGGCCAGAATAAAGAAAGTTACAAACTGGTTCCCAGGCATGTAGGGCGTGTTAACGATGATCCCAGTGTAGACGAAGTTGTTCGATGCCCTGTGTACAAAACACAAGGTTCATTCACAAGGTTCAAAATATTATTTTCGAGGTCGGTGCTATTATACAAATTGATAGACAATGTGTTCTTAAATTGTATTCTCTACCAAAAACTATATGAGCCGAAATCCATACTTTAGCGGTATATCACTCACATGACCACAGAAATGAGTATGGAATTCCTGGCGAGTCGAGGTTTGGTCAGGAGCGTCCAGAACCCTGTAAGGGCCGAAGGGGCTGGCTCCTTGTTCTGCTTTTCGACGAGGACCCGGAGTGCTTCGTCCAGTTGGGCCTCACCCAGCTTATCGATCGTCTTGTTGATGGTTGCCACTTTTTGTATGATTTCCTTGGCCTCGGCCACACGGCCTACAGAGGCCAGCCATCTCGGGGACTCAGGTATGTAGAAAACGTATATGAGAAGAAGGAAGAGAACGGTTTTGGGGAGCGTTGTGGCCAGCCCAATGTAGAACCAATCACCAATCAGATATGCTATGAGCGGGATGGCAGAGAGCCCAATCACAAAGACGGCAAAGTCAGTGGCGCTGGTCCAGGAGCGGAACTCTGAAATTCAAATCACACATCAGTTAGGATTTATGATAAATATGTTACACTCCAGGCCCGGAATCCAGCTCCAGCTCCAGTCACAACTAGTTCTGGGCTCTTTTCTCACAACCGATCATGTCACGAAAACTTCCAGGGAACTTAACCTAAACCTAATTCTAATGATACTATCAGGAACAGGTTAGATTAGGTTTGGTTAAGCTAAGTTAGGTTAGGCTAAGTTTGGTTACGTAATGTTAAGCTAAGTTAGGTTAGGGTTCGGGTTAGATTCAGCTAAGTACGGATTAAGTTAAGAAAATTTAGGTGACTACAGCCGAAATTCGAAAATTCCTCATTTCGGTTTGTGGCTGGCTTCGTTCTGGTTTCGTTTCCCATTAGCCGTTTTCAGGGTGCGGAGTAACACATACAAACAATGTAGCAGCCAACACATACCACTGTCAGACAACTCGAGCAGAATCATGTTTGGAGGCCTCGTGCTAATGAATCCCATGACCAGTGCAATCAGCACGTAAGGAATGAAGTAGCCCGGCGTAAAAAGGAAGACCACGGCAGCAAAGTTATCCAATATGGCAGACCAGATGAACACAACCTTTCGGCCGTACCTATTACCACAAGAGAATGGAATAGCATATAACATTACTTTAATAATCGGTTACTTTAATAGTACAGTGTAGTGGGAACGGATAAACTAGTGCCCAAAGTAAAATATTTCCATTCTGGCCTCCCTGGCCATCCTACTTAAAATGTATCGTGCATTAATATTAATATTATATATATAAGCTTATGACTTCAATATTATTTTAAGGTACACTACAGTGGTGATGTACCGGGTTCATAGTGTGCTTTGTAGTACTACTACGTAGTACTATCGCATGCACCAACAACTTAAACCTCAATTTGTTTCCATATACGGAAAAAAAAAATTTGGGTACGCATCATTGTCGAATTTGTTGGACACCTTGCGCTTGCGCAATGGACCCAACCAAGTATGGTCTAGGATCAAGGTAGGGTCAAGTATAATGTACGATAAATTATAAGTCGGATGGCCAGCGAGCCCAAAATGGAGAATTTTCTAGTAAATCCCGTAAGCATTTTTTATATATCTCGAGCAATATAAATGTCACCAGGTAGGGTTGGCCGTTATTGAAGATTTTCTCAGGCAAATATATATATATATGTATTGTGGAGCAATATACATATGTTCTACATAAAGAGTTGACACTTTATAGAAAATAAAATACTTTACCCGAATAATTTAAATGTAGGCAGACAATGAAGATTTTGCCGAAAAAATGTACTTAGTATATCACGTCGGAAAATGTAGATTTGACCAGAAAATGTAAATAATTTTCCTGAGGCTCCGGAGAATGTCATACTTAGACAAGTTGAAACTTACCTATCCACAACGGGCCCAATTAGGAACTTGCCAAATATGGCCGCTGTCCAGCTCGCCGTGAATACAACCGTTACGAGATGTTGGCGATCACAGACCCAGTCGAACTGGGACGGGATCGTCATTAAGAACTCTGTCGTGTCGTACTTCCATCCATGCCTACAGTTCGTTTTCCGGGTCTGGCTCTCATCCTCGTACATTTGGCACTTGCTGAAGGATTCCAGACCGTCTGCACCTAATTCTCTAAAAAAATACATTCAAACGAAAAAACAATACTTTATCGTAATATCAGGAAATTATTATATTATACATTTACGGATTCTGTTTCTCAAATAAAACGCTTGGATTAATAATGGAAGGAATGAATACCTTGGAATAGTGGCGTTCTTCCAATCCTCGTAAGTAGTAAATGATACATTCCAATTGGGATCATGACACCAATGATCCGGAATGTAGACCATGAAAACGTAGGCGTTCCCAAGGGCAAAGGCAATTGACAGCGGGCAAATTAGTCCGTAGAGGAACCGCTTCTGAAATCTTCCTTGCGGGTTGATCACTTCCAAGATATCGTCGAAATCCGTAAATTCGTCTACCCAAGGCCTTTCACCTATCTAAAATTTAATAATGCGGAAGTACGCGGGGAAATTTTGTAATTTCGCACAATGCCAATACTAACACCTGGCAGTAATATAAAATAAATATCAGCTATATATTGAAGGTTTCCTATACTAAATCACGGCTGCCATTTAAACTATCACGAATTAATTCGAAATCAATTCCCAATTTATGCAGATTGCCTCACCAATTACTGCAGTTGACTCACCAATCATTTGGGACTTTGGGACTTATGAGCAAACAATTTTTGTATTTTACGATAACTAACGGAATTAAAGAGTCTTATTTGGGATATTACAAAACCTTGGTGAGGAAATCTGCTTGAATACGGGGAGAGAGTTCGAGTTAATTGGCGATCGTTTAAGTATTCCTCTTAAATCACAATTATATGCATTTAAAATTTCATGCATGCTTACCTCAGGCACATTTTCCAATTCCGTCGGCTTGGTCCTCGCGGTTGAGCCCATTTTTTGTCACAATATTCTGTTGAATAAATTTTTCCCTTCGAAACAGGTCCACAGCCAGGACTAAATTATACATTTTTTGGAAATTTATCCAGGATTAATGTTTTTTTTAATTAGTTACTCACCAAAATCTTTACTTCTTAAGTTATCAGTCCCCCGTTTTAAGACTGGTCTGTATTTTTGTATTCCTGCTGAAGAACGCGTAGAAGGTAATGTAACATAATTGGCTATCACTGTAGTTGTTAAACCACGTTAAACTGACAGTTTGACGATATATTGAACTTGGAAGCAGATGAGAAGACCAGAACCCATTAATCATAGTTAAAAACGCTACTGGTAGTTCAGCGAGAAAGACTACAATAAGGCCTACCGTTCCTATAAAGTCGTCATCTTCACGTCGGACACAATTAGTAACATTAATGGAAGTAAATTGAATCAACCTTGTTAAGTTCTATGACGGCTTCCATCTTCAGACACTAGTGGAGAGACACTGGTCGGTAAAGGCTTACTTCTGGGGCTCCTTCCTCTGCACTTGCACTTCACTCTCTCTCTTGCTTTACACATTACACAAATAGCCTAACTAAACTAAATGTTGTTTAATATAACCGACATTTCTAGGTTGGGTGGTATTAATTCTTATTTCGGGTACGTTGTAACCTAACCTAACCTAACTTAAATATATGAACTTATTAAATAAGCTAACAAAAAGAAAACAAAAAGAAAACAAGGGAAGTTGGGATTTGAACCTCTGAACTGCCAGCTCCGTAAGCAAAAACTTTACCACTACGCTATCGGGGCCTGACTGAGAGTTCACTGAGAAAACCTGTACCGTATCCAGAGATTGCCCCAACGTTGAGCCTTTACCGTCTCGTTAGAGATACAGCGGACTTCTCTATAGTAATGCTATGCAGTATACAGTACAAACAAATACTACGACTTACAGTGTATAATCTAACTATTATAAAATTATATCAAGGTTTTGACCTGCCGCCGGATTCCGGCCGCATTTCTCAACCCAGACCCACCAAAGCCAGCAAGGAATTCTGTCGGCGTCCCTAAATCTCCACGCCTGTCCCCGCTCATCCCACCATGAATATTCTATCATTATTTCACGATAAATCGTGTTTATGTCCATTTAATTACTGCCACGTGTACAGGATTCTTATTATTAACCACAGTTCATGGTATGTCAATATTACAAAAAAAATGCTCCTAGTTAAAAGTCACAATGAAACCTGAGTGCCCTGAAAAGGATGAACCGCAATAAGAGACATGGAACCTGGAACTGCGAGAAAGTTGGTTAGTATGCCAAAGGTCGCCGCTGAGCTTATAATCTATTCTCCAGTGGCAGGCCTGCTGTGAAACTATTTACATATGTATTCAATCCTATGTACAAATTATATGTATCTAGCCTTTTCTTTTAATGCATCACATAAAACTATTATCTTTTGCAATGATGACAAAAGCATTAGAAACCCCACAATTCCATACGTAGATACCGTTATTGTTTAGAAGATTTCTGCTGGGAAGTTTTGAAATAATTTAGTGTATAAAAGGCTAGATATGTTGTATTTATTTACGGCAGCAATACTTATCCAATATTTAATTAAATAATATTGTACAATGTTATTTTTGTAGCATTATTTTAAATAAATCCCTAGCCTAGTCCCATTTATTCATATGTATGAGAGAAGGTACATGAAGTCGTGAAATACGAAATTCGAGATTTTTGTATATCAAGATTCTCGAGGTGAAATCTGTAAAACTCTAACGGGTGAACTCCCAAACTGCATCCAAACCAGAGATATAGCCTGATTAAAGTAAAATGTGCAAAATCCACTTTTTATCCGTCATATATCGTGGCCGTATAAATAAAACGGCTTAAGAATATGCATGATATTTTGTTTGAAGTGATAATATCACCCGTGTTCGACTTAATCAAGTAATGTAGAGTATAGAAGGCTTTTATACGATTCAACAATTTAACTTTATCAGATTTTCAATTAATTGGTGGTCGTACCCCCAATGGGGTGTAGCTTGATTAATCGTTTATATATTCCATTATTTGACTTAATCAAGTGATTTAGACTATAACAAGCCTTTATAAGGTTCAACAATTCAAATTTTTATATTTTTAATTAATTGGTGGTCATACCCCCAAAGGCGCGGGGCTTGATTAATCGTTTATATCCTCCACTATTTGACTTAATCAAGTCATGCAGACTAAAATAAGCCTTTATAAGGTTCAAAAATTCAAATTTTTCATATTTTAAATTAATTAGAGATCATACACCCAATGAGGCGGTGCTTGATTAATCGTTTACATCCTCAATTATTTGGCTTTATCATGTGATTTAGACCAGAATAAGTTTTTGTATAGATCGAAAATTCTTGTTTTTCAAATTTATAATTACTTGGGGGTCAAACTCCCAAGTAAAGCCCCGGTCAGACTCCCAAGGGGGCGGGGCTTCATTAATCGTTTATATCCTCAATTATTGTAGTTGATCAAGTGACGTTGACTTTGATTTTCGTCGGCTTATACACGGTTCGAGAATTCGAATATTTCCAGAATTAATCAAATCGAATATAGTGCTGGTATGCCTATACTATATTCAAATTAATTTGTGACTTAAACCACCCCATACATTTCCGACTTATGCTCGTTTGTCTGTGGGTTGGGGATTTTACTTTACAGGCCATTTACTCAGAACTCTAGCCAGCGACTATGTACCTTCCTTCCTTCCTAGAGAGTCACGTATAATTTCCACATACTAAATACCTGGAGTTGGTGTTTGTATATACATAGTATACTGAACTTTGAGTCGCCACCTCAGTAGAAGTCTTCTAGTGGCATTGCAATGAGCTCGTTGATGTAAGCTTCGTCCTCTGGACTCAGAATGAGGAAGGGCGAGAGTGGACGACGTGAACTGTCGCCTCCTGCCAACTCATTCTCGCCTTCTGCCGTTTTTCCGGCCTCAATATCCATTAGTAGCTCCACATCTCCGTTAGCCGCATACAGATCCTCTTCTAGCCCCGAGTCACCGTCCTCAGTTCCAGCCTTACCTGGAAAAGACAATTCAATACCATTTACCATTTGAGGTCGTAATTTAGAGATCACTTCAAAATCTAGTTAACACAAATAGGCTTTGGCAGTTACATAGTTTCTGTTTCTGGTAACCGAAATAAAATGTTGGACACCAAAAAAATATCAGAATTATAGAAATTCGCGAACAAGTTTTTCGGAATGTTCCGACACAGTTGCACACATTGAAATGCTACTTCGTTGACAGTTGACACAAACAACGTCACTATTTTATATCATATTGTATATTAGACACTTCTGTGGACCTTTTTGTTGATATAGAAAGTGTGAAAATTGTATTTGTCCATTAATTGCATTTGAATTTGCGTGTGTGCGTATCAACATTGAGAGAAGTCAGAAATTATTAAAATAGTACCACAGGTTTCTATGTTTTAGCTCTTTATAATATTCGAGAGCCAAACGCTAGAATACACTTGAAAAATTACGCCTGCCAACTTGTCTTGGCTCATCAGAGAAGGCTCGGGATTAGTTCTCTGGCTCCTTTTGGCCAATCATGATCCTGCTCTACACGGGAAAGGACAAGCTGGCTGGAACAATTTTGAAAATGGATTCCTGTACCTGCCAAAGCTTATTAGCTTACCTCTACCACGCCTGCTTTATGAAGGCAAAGAAGGATTAAGTCCAATATTGACATAGTAAAGGCATTAACCAGTATTACCATTAGGCGGTCCCGCCTTTGACGAGTCTTGGACAGGCTCGGAGCCTGATTTACCCGGCTCCTCCGTCCCATGGATCCGCCTCCTGTGTCTCCGTGCATCTGCCGTATCATAGAATGTCTTGTAGCAGCCCCTCACCCCGCACTCTACGCTCTTGAGCCCAACATGACTCAGCATGTGGCGCTTGAGCTTTGAAGGGGCCACAAAGGCCTTGTTGCAGACCGTGCAGGGATGGGGCCTCGTCTCGGCATGGACCGTGATGAAGTGGGCACGGAGAGCGGAGCCGGTCTTGAAGCGCCGGACGCAGTGAGCGCACTCCTCCGGCCGCTCCACGGAATGGATCATTTTGAAGTGACGCCGGAGCTCGCTGAGCCCGTTGGTGGTTCGGTAGGCACAGGCCTCGCAGACGAGCCCGCCGTCCTTCTGGTCCTCCTTCTCGTACCAGCCGTGCTGCTTGATGCGGTGGCGATCGAGTATCAGCTTGCTGGCAAAGGCCTTCTCGCAGTAGTGGCAGGCGAAGGAGGAGAGGTCGTGGCCGGACTTGGGGGACTTCCAGCCGTGGAACTTGATTCGGTGGTAGGACAGGTTGCTCTGGCTCTTGACCCGCTTCCCGCAGTCGGAGCAGTCGAACGGCCGCTCGTTGGTGTGGGCACGGAGGTGGAGCTCACAGTTGAACTTCTTCATGAACTTCTTCCCACAGAACTCACTGCAAGGAAAGAGAGGGGGAAATTATGATTTAATAGGATCTTTTGGATTAAATATACATTTGCCGTTTTACGGGATTGATCGATTTATTAGGGGGAACATTTAAACGATCACCAGTTAATTAGAAATCTCTCAACAATTAGAGCAGACTTCGTCACCAAGATTTTGAAATATTTTAAGTAAGATCTAATTTAGATTTAGAATTTAGAGTTTTAATTCCGTTAATTATTAAGATAGAGTAAAATACATAAAAATAGTACGCTGTCTGCTCACAATAAGTTTCAAACCATTTGTGAGTAATTTGCAGTAATTTACGGGAATAAAAGTTTAATGGTATTCTGGTATTTTATAGGATTGAGGGATTTAATAGGAACTTCCGATTGTCTGGTATTTAGTGGTTGAATGGAATTTTTGGGCTATTTGTATTTTTAACAAATATTATATTATTATAACATTTGTTAACTTTAAAAGGCTTCATTACCACATTGCATTACTGTGGTTTAATACGTTTTGTGTTTAAAATGCTTTTGTGGAATGTATGGGAATTGGACGACGTTATGGGATTTAATTCATCGGAGAGTTTCCATCTAATTTATCCCACTTCATTCAAGTCATACAATGGAGCCTTGTTTAATCCCACTGAATCCTATTAAATCCCCTAACACATCCATTAATCCGAGAATGTATCATACCATGAGTATGGCAACTCGTCCGGCCGATGATAGACCTTGCCATGGATCGTGAGCTGCCGCTGGCTCCGAAACTGCTTCGAGCAGTCTGAAAATGAGCATTGGAACGGGAACTCCCCCGTGTGCCCAAACTCGTGTGTTTGGAGAGACTTATACTCCTTGAAGCCCTGGCCACAGGTTTGGCACTCAAAGCACTGCCGGATCCCTATATTTATTAAATACGTATTTAATTAAGGTATACACTAAAGGTAAGCATAATAAATATTCTGGCCTACCTTCATGGACTCGCTTAGTGTGAGCCCGAAAGCGGTACTCTTCATTGGGCGTGTCGTACTTGAATCGGCATCCCGGAACCGGGCATTTCCCGTTCCTCTTGCTCTTCTTCCGCAACTTGCTACCCGGTTTCGGCTTCCGCCCACGCTTCTTTGAGCCAACAATCACTCTGCAGGCATTATAACAATATTATATGAGAATAGTTTATCGCCAGCAGGAAAGTGACTTCCTTGGACAACAATATTCTCTTTTCCTTTAGTAATGTGCTTTATAATTTCTTGGTCAGTATAATATATCTTCTAGCCGATACGGTTTTTAGCCACCAAAATTTAATCTTACGTTTGTGGCTGAGGCTCTTTAAATTGTTCCACATTATTTGCTATAGTCTGGACTTGGTCAGGCTGCGCGGGAGCCATTTGTGTTGCATGGGATGCCATGAAGTCGGCCCCAGCCTGAATCACGAGGTCCAGAAGCGGGGAATCAACACACAGACTCAGTTCGTCTCCTCTATCATTTCGGGCCACAGGCTCCTCATCATCACTTATGTCTTCGTAGTAACAGGTATTACTTGATTGGCCTGAAATGTCGAGGAGGGAATGCAGCTTGGATTGAACGGCTTCACTAAATGAAATTTCTGCATGAGTAGATGTCCAAAGTTCGAGATCAGTCTCAGTTCCGGCTTGACATTCAGGGCTCTCCTGACCTTGAGTCTGAGGACCTTCATCCTTGTTGACCGTTGGCGGGGAATCTGACGTTTGACCATGAGCTTGCTCCTGACTTGGCTGGTCCTTGGATGGGATATACCTCTCCAGCCGAACTCTCACTTCCTTCCGCAGTGCATCTGCTGAAAGGACGAATAGGAAATTCAGGGTTTGGATAGGCATAATATTAGGTCAAGATCAGAGAATTAATATACTCTTTTTTCTCTTATTTGGTTTGTATTTACTGCTGATAAAAAACATATGTAGATGTCACCGAAACATAATGCATACAACTCGACGAAATATGCCCTTAAAAACAGACTTATGTCCTTGAAAACCGCAAAATACGCTTTTAAAATATGCTCTAAAAATAAATCGTAACACCGTATGCAAAATGCCTTGCTAATGGTATTTTCCCTACAACGTTCTACTTTGAGTTCTAAGATGGAAAATAGAGATGGAATAATGTGATTTTGCGGATTTTCCAGACCGTAATAGTAAGGTTAACAACTTAATCGGCTGCCCTCCAAGCGCGATTTGCGAATGCAACCTCTCGGATGAGTAAAATAACTTAGTGGTATCATTAGAATAACGTTAGGCTAGGATACTTCGAAGTTTTAGGGTAATAGTCGGTGATGAAAAAAGAGCCCACAACTATAGTTGTGACTATTTTGCTATTGGGGTGTAACATATCCAGTTTCAGTATAAACAGAGTAATGAGGTATGACCTGTCGCGTATTTGCTCCTTTAAAAAATTGGAAAGACATATTTATTTTCTGCTAGTATTCAGTCTCTTCGGTAAAAAAAAATGTTATTTTATGTATATTTTAAAATTATCTAATTTAAGGGCTGTCGACTCCGACTAAAATTGACTCTGCCCTTAGCTTTGTACTCACCTTTGAGGTGTGCATCCCGTCCAGAGTCCTTTAATATATTCTTCTGCTCGTTCCGGCTTCTTTTTCTTCTTTTTTGCTGGCCACTTGCCTCTCTTATCTCACTCCCTCTAAGGCTTCTTCTCTTCCCTTGGGACTGAGCACTTGGGCCCTTAGGCTCTCTTATCTCAGTCTTTCTTAGGAGACTGAGCCGGGACACGAAGGACCTGAGGGGCCACTGCTCTCCGCTCTTTGCCTGGAGGAGACGGGAAATCTGAAGGCAACAATTGAAGCAGGTGGAAAGTGTCAGGACCTGCTTCCTCAGACGAGATCCCTTAGGAAGGTTCAAAAGGTCACAGAGGGCCCCGCACATCTTTCCCTTCTTCCCTGCCAGGCTCCGCTCTGCAACTGGCGAACAGAAAGGAGTGAGTTACATAGCACATCACTACTCTGGTCCTTCAAACCACAGCACGAATAAGCAGGGCGGATCCAGGATTTGGTCAGCGCCTGTGCTCTTCTTACTAAAATTGCATTTAAGATGTAATAAAAAATAAAGCCACATCAATTCTAAATTCGCTGCCGGAAACGGGCAGGAAGACAAGAAATTCTAGAAAAGACTGATTCTGGGTGCAACAAACCAACTAAGAAGTAAACTTAAATGAAGTCAAGAAGTACATACACAAAGCTGAACTAACTACTGCAACGAAAACTATGGAAATGTGGCAACAAACGCCTAAATTCTAAACGAAGGCATATCCAAGATATAAACTGGGCGGTAAACTAGGGCACAACTATCGCTCGGACATTTTTTAACGCTTGTATCCGCCTCTGGTTACCAACAACCTGTGTTAGAGCTAGTATGTGAGACATTAACCACCTCAACATTAATTTTTGCTTTTTTAGCTTTTCTCTGTCAAAAAAGTCTTTATTTCACGTTCCCTAAGGTCACTACTGCTCCGAAATCTTAAATTAATGCATTCCGAATTAGTTCATACAGAGGCCGTTCTTTCCATGCTTTGGACATTAGAGAATTGTTAGTTCCCGTCGCCGCATACTTTTCACTCACTCTGCAATGTAAGTCTAGTGCTATTAATCCTATCTATATTTGTCATGCCGTGTTCCGCGAACGAACCGCGATCACGTATAAGTACTTTGGAAGGATCTGTCATAGTAAAGGTATTAGACCGCGACTGCTTCTTCCTTGTTTATAGCTTTCTAGACTAGAAAAAAAATAGTAAAGTTCTAGTTTAAATAAGGTTCACGGTAGTCTGCCTTCTCCAAATATCTTTTTTACTTTTTGAGTTATGATTATGTAAACAGGTTTCTTATTCCAAATCCTCTTCCAGCTAATTACAGCACCTAATCTCAACTACACTGAAATTACGCAATAGGAAAATTGCTATGACTTACGTTTTCTGGCCAACGTACACCCCGTATTGGGCTGAATTGGGATCTGGCAGTAGTAGCATGGGGCCTGAATTAAGGAAGGCTGTTGCATCTCACTGCAATAACTTCCGCTGACCCTTAATTGGTACTTTTTGGAAGATCTGCTGCTAGAATATGCCCGTAAAGAGGAATAATGCCTATTGGGTTGAAGTATGAATTATTAGTAAAGTGCCACCTCCTCAGGACAATTGGACAGGAGTTATTTACTAAATAGCAATTAGTATTTCTTGGAACTCGGCCAAGGAACTGCTATAGTAGCCTGGGGCCGTATGTTAAAATTAAACAATTATATGTATACCTGGAACGGGAACTATTTACACAATATTCGGTATGTCTCCTATGTAATAGATGACAGTTTCCTGCATTGTGTCACGTATAACGTGACATTATTTAAACTTAAATAGACCGGATTCATAGTTGCTTTAGTAAATGCATACTAAATACTTCAGGAAATTCGGCATAATATAATTTGAATCTGAGAAGATAACACTCGAGATAATGGATATGTATGTCCACTGGCCCATATATTGCCTCGAGTGGTTTTAATTTAATGCTACAGAATAAGTGCGATTTTTAGCAGAGAAAAAATATGGAATAGTCGCTAGGAGATATATTGGTATTATTTATGCATTTATCTATTTGACTGGTATTATGAAGATGTATAAACATGTATTACTGTGTATAAAGGATGTTTAGTAAAATTGCTCGATTTTTGGCCCTTTCCACTTTATTCCTATTTAAGCCAAAGGTCAAACCCTTACCAACATGAACGTGCAGAGATTGATTCTTCTTTTTCCTGGAAGCGTAATTAATATTAAACCGTATTGTACCAAATATTCATTTCTATCATCAGGGACGGTCTTTGGGCGAGGCGACCGAGGCGGCCGCCTCGGGCCTGAGATTTCGGAGGGCCTGTAATCAGG
>JAQFZY010002201.1:0-12498 GCA_034696285.1 Hypogastrura burkilli
ATTCGTTCCAAGCGTAGAGCCAACCGCGCTAAGCGGCGGAGCCGTGTGCGCAAGTATAAGACACGAGCCGAAGGCGAGGTCGTTACTTTTATATCTCAAAAATTCTCTAATTTTGTATACTATTATTTTTTGTTTTTAACAGAAAGTCATATTTTGCCCATGTGACCTTTGGTGACCATTTTAGGGGCCAAGGAGTCAAGCTTTGACTCCTATTTAAACCTTGATCAGCGTAATTTAATCTATTAGTATACGAAATGAGAGAATTTTTTAACAGAAAGTTATACTTTGCGCATGTGACCTTTGGTGACCATTTCACGGGTCAAGGAGTCGAGATACGACTTTGAGGTCCATTTAAACTTTGTTCAGCGTAATATATTCTATAAGTATACACAATTATATAATTTTTTAACAGAAAGTCATACTTTGACTATGTGACTTTTGGTGACCATTTTAGGGGTCAAAGAGTCAAGATGCAGCTATGACGCCTATTTAAACCTTGCTCAGCGTAATTTACTCTATAAGTATACAAAATTAGAGAATTCTTTAACAGAAAGTCATACTTTGCCCGTGTGACCTTTGGTCATCATTTCACGGGTCAAGGAGTCGAGATACGACTTTGAGGTCCATTTAAACTTTGTTCAGCGTAATATATTCTATAAGTATACAAAATTATATAATTTTTTAACAGAAAGTCATACTTTGCTAATGTGCCCTTTGGTGACCATTTTAGGGGTCAAGGAGTCAAGATGCGGCTTTGAGGTCCGTTTAAACCTTGTTCAGCGTAATTTATTCTATAAGTATGCAAAATTAACGAATTTTTTAACAGAAAGTCATACTTTGCCCATGTGACCTTTGGTGACCATTTTCGGGGTCAAGGAGTCAAGATGCGGCTTTGACGCCTATTTAAACCTTGCTCAGCGTAATTTATTCTATAAGTATACAAAATTAGAGAATTTTTTAACAGAAAGTCATACTTTGCCTATGTGACCTTTGGTGATCATTTCACGGGTCAAGGAGTCGAGATACGACTGTGAGGTCTATTTAAACCTTGTTCAGCGTAATTTAATCTATAAGTTTACACAAAGAAATAATTTTTTTAACAGAAAGTCATCTTCAATGCATTTGGTGCGGTCTCCAAAAGGAAAAGTTTCTGATCTAACAAATTAAGTAAACAACTTGACATAGTTCAAGGTGAGATGGAAACTGGTGGAATGACGAGGGTTACAGAACAATAGTCCTTTGCAGGCTGGAGAAGGCTTACCTTTCACCCGGGCTCACGCCACGATTTCCTCCGTTAACGTTTGTGTTGAGTGAGAATGGAACTCGGGAGGACGATGAAGCTTGAGGAGTTCTTGATGAAGTTGGAGTCCCGCCATAACCGGAGCTACTTCCTCGCTTCAAACTTGTTGATCTTCGGACAGGAATGCGACTACCGTGCTCATCTGCGGTTGGGTAGTAGATAAAGCCGTATTAATTATATAAAATTTGAACGGAAACGGATCTCAGGCTACTCTTATGATAATCCATTATACTTGGGAGAAGAAATGTTCAATTTTTAATTAATTATGGTTTCCCTGTTGTGTAGAATATTTAGTTGACCTGGACTGGAATATGTGGCCCAGTCGAAACTTTTCATATTTACTGGGGTTAGATATGTGAAGGCCGGACTATTTTCCTGTATCATATATTTGTCTGGAGTCTATCGTCAGCAATATTCTATGCAGTCTCGAGATATGAGTAATTAAGAACTACTGTACCTGTGCTGTCCAGAGAGACGTTAGAGCCAGAGCGACTGGGCGGTTTACTGCCAGTTCTGCTTCCCGGAGTGCTTCCACCTAAGGCAAGAGACAACCAAATAGGTCACGTATAGCTAAATTCACGTCGGAGCGTATAACTCAATCATAATGGAAACTCGTAGGAGAGAACGTAATGGGTTTCCTGGAGAATATCGATTTGCCATTTTAATCTAGGCTGTTGGAGAGGGAAGACAGGAAAGGGTCAGGACTTGGGATATTTCAAAATCACTAATGCTGGACTATTCTTACGACATATCCTCCACAAAGTAACATTAATTATTATTAACTCTTATCAACGTTAAAACACTCATAAGTCAGGGAGACTGATTCTAAAGAGCCGTAGTCGTACAACAGTTGGGCCAAAGTTAGAAGTTAATAGGAGGATGGAAGGTAGTAAACAAATGGAAATACGTATGGTCCACATACGGCCAGGTCCGGTTGATGGTTTCCGAGGCACTCGAGATAATGTGAATCCATCATCCCCGCTAAATGTGCTGTCGGGAGTTGTTCGATCCGTGGATCTGGCACGACCCATGGGAACACTTCGGATGCTCCTCTCCTTGACCTACTCATCAAAGTATTGTTTAGTACGCATTCAGAAATGCGGGCAGTATTCCAAAACAATGGCCACCCTCTTTCACCAAATCCAGTTAGAAGCTACAAGCATTTTGGGATGTGCGCGGCACTAGAAAACCATGGCATGCTGAGTAGCTTGGGTTTTCATTTCTGGTAGAATAGGAGAAAGTCCATTTAGAGATCAAGTGGTGATCATTAGTGTGAGAGTAATAGGGCTTTTATGAAGTGAGTTCAATTATTCCGGAACAGGAACATGAGAAGCTCCTCAGAACTTCAGAAACTATTCAATCTGTTCCCAACTTTCGTGCGTTTGACAGTGGCGAGGATAGATCTTTTACAAAAATACTTCAATGAAAAAGGTATTAAACCTAATCAAATACGCCTTTTAAAAAGGAGAGTTTGGATTTGGAATAAAAGGGAAGTAGGTAATACTTCTCACGTTCTCACAAGGAGGGGTGGAAAACAACAATAACAATGAACCTGCCTCTAATCTTGGAACCAGCTATATTTAAGTCTCCTTTTGTACCAAGAAAGGAGAATAAAGCAGATAAACAGTGAGGTTTTTGAAGTTGGGACGGGATTTAATTTGAGCAGGCCATATAACCTCTTGCTAAATCAGGTTCATACACGTTTCAGGTAGCCCGCCTCCTTTTTATACTGGTTTGCTTACTTACTGATTAAATTATTAAGGGGACGGGGCTACCTGAAACGTGAATGAACCTGATTTGGCACGAGGTTATGCGGCCTGCTAAAATTAAATACACGGTCGACAGTCTCACATTAAAAACCTCACTATAGATATACATACATATACTACTTGTAAAATAAATTCAAATTGAAATTAAAAACTGTTTACAATATTTCATTACGAGTACTTAATCACAAATACAGACATTGATACACTTTCCACCACACGGGTTTAGCCTTTCATAGAAATGTCTCCAGAAGAGCAAAAACGTGCTCCCGGAAAACCACAATCAAATCCCATCTCCTAATAGAAACAAACGACTATAATTCTAAAGCGCACGCAGTCAAGGGAGTCGAGAGTCTATACGACAAGTGGCACACAATACTATGCATATAGCGTGTACAGTGAGTATAACCCTTCGAGAGGAGGATCATTTTCATCGGGTTAATTAGGCTTGGGCCCAACGCAGGCTCATTTACGTGTCACTGTCCTTGAAAAGTCTAAAAACCATGCATTATTACGAAATTCGATCTCTTTTTTCAGTTTCTGTTTACCCATCGATAGATTGGTTTCCAACGTGAGAGTGACGTGGACCGCATGAACTTAGGTAAATGATGGTGATGGGGCGAGGGGGTTCCAGCTTCTTTATCGACTTCAGCACTCCGAATACTCTCAAATATCGGTCGCAGTTGAGCCAGTATATACTCAGCTACAAATTGAGAGATGGTACATAGAGACTTCTTAAGGAGATGTTATAGGGTAGAGAGAAACGTGTGTAAGGGCATAGGGAAACTTTCGGACACTGCATCTATATTATGGAATTTAGCTAGCGCTCTGAAATTTTCACCACGAATTCTAAGTTATTATAGCTAGGGGATGACGGCTGGATTTTTGGTTACTCATAAAAAAGTTTGTATAATATGTAGCTACCATCCGGCCCTCTACATACCCCCGTGAAGTAAACCCTCTCTAAACAGACCAATGATTTGACTGATTAAACAAGTAGTGTGACCAAAACTTTTATCCATATGTTAACACCTAATCTTCAGTTAAGTAATCTTCCGATAACTTTTTTCATGTTATCGATTTTAAGTGAATATGAAAACACCCCCCGAGAGTGCTGCTGCGCTACGCCCCTGGTACGGTTCATATAAACTGGGTGGGATAGAAGAACACATAGAGGCTCTCTTCACCTCGAAGATTGACTCATTAAGGTTACTGAACTGGAAAAGTAAATAGTTACGTAGTCCCTGATTTGAAACTCCGGACAATTTCAACTCCTGCTGGCTCAATATGTATGTATGTAGATACTATGTATATACCCACTAAAACCACACCATGCAGTCAGAATAGGAGTACGGAGTGCAAAAAGAGAACATACCTTTCAATGACCACCACATGAATTTTCTTGGGTAGAATATGATATTGAGTTCATCTCACGAGTAGAAATTGATTTCATACAAGTTATAATTGATATGGTTTGAAATGATAATTGAGAGTTCAGTAAACTAACGTAGGACGGGAGTGTTACCGTATATTATAGGTAGTATAACTGATCGAACAAGAAGAAACTTAGAGCACTGCACACACCCAGTTCCGAATGCATCCTAGTCCTAGTTTATCTAAAAGAAGGAAACATCCAATGACTGTGTAATGACCTAGCAATTTGATCCACTCTAGCAAAAAAACAACTACTTCCGACAAACCACTCAGGAAAAAAAATATAAAAACATTTGATTCTTCACATGTGTCTTAAGATGTTCCAGCATGGCACTCTCCCTTCGTCTCCTCGGATATGACATCCTAATTTTTGGAACGTGTTAAGCCGGTTCAATTGTATCATTGTTACCGTATTAACGCAGGAAATGCAGTATATAGATTTGGTTTGTCTGTCTGTTCTCTCCGTCTGTCTGTCCTCCTGCTGATAGAGCGATTAATCGCGCATCAAAATTCTATATTTAAAAACGCTATAAGAAGAGCACTCAACAAAGTGTATGCTGCAGACTTGGTAGTAGAAGCAGGCTTCACAGGACCTGAGCTTTTATAGGGTTCTCTGCTACCTACATTTCAGAAATTACTATTACATATGCTGCAAACACATATTTGTAAGCGTGTAAGGAGAAGCTCCTCTGCCTGTGCGATGCGTAACGAAGGCTGTACCATACGCGCTTAAAAATCAAAAAGGTACTATCATAACCCTGAGTATGTGCTTCAAATATGCTCATTCCCGGGTCTTCTGACAAAATAAAATGTCAACTGCTTCTCGTGCATGGGCTTATAAACCAATGAACAGGTGATAAAGAAACAAAAGCAAGACATAAACACATTCGTAGGAAAATGCAAGTAATGAGAAGCAGAAGTAAATATTTGGCGCTTTAACTTGCAGCATTCGAAACAGATTTCAATTTTCCAAAACTTCTTTGGTTACTATATTAACGGGGACACCGGCGTGTTAACCAAAACTAGTGTAGAAACGACTTATGTTATTCTACAGATACGAAATTCAGTCTATCATAGAACTAAGTATGCACACATAGTAGTATTTTGACAGAAAAACAGACTTACTGTTTTAGATGGGCAGAAGTGAATCTCTTTTCTGCTTCATGTCAACTCAATCTTAATTAAAACCAACAACAATACAGAGCATATTGCATAGAAAAATGCTATTATTGAGAAGCAACTTTACACATAAGGCTCTAAAATTTACACAAGACGAAGAAGCGCGTAAATATTGCTCATAATTACCGATCCTGGGCTTACAGACTAATGAGCAGGTGATGAAGAAACAAAAACAAGTCATAAATATTTTCATATAAAAATGCTAGTAATGAAAAGCAGAAGTAAATATTTAACTCTTTAAATTGCAGCATTCCAAACAGAAGTCAATTTTCCAAAGCTTCTTTGGCTGCTATATTTACTATAACAAGTCATAAACATAATCGTATGAAAATGCTTGTAATGAAAAGCAGAAGTAAATATTTGGCTCTTTATCTTGCAGTATTCCAAACAGAATTCAACTTTCCAAAACTTCTTTCGATACTATCATTAACGGCTACACCGTCATGCTAAGCTTCAAGTTGCGTTGTTATAGCAGGAACGCTGGAAGCGTAATCAAGAAGGCTTTGTTTGGACTTGAACAACTTTCCTTTCGCGTAGCGGTTTTTGATATTTGAACTATGTCCTATCGTTCTGATTTGAAATACTCGGACGTGTGGAACTGATCAAACCGATTTAGCGTTTTTTAGATATGAGGAGTGGAAACTAGTCACACACCATCCTCGCTATAACCTGCCGTTAAAAGGACAGCTTATAGTCAACGGAATGGCTAGCTGAAGCAATCTATGTATGCTTCCATGCGATGCTCAACTCAGTAATTCTTACATGCTGGCCACAGTTTCCAAACTTGATCTGCTTTCATGCTCCACTCAGCTTATTATTTGATTGATTCGATCGATTATTATTTGATGATAATGGTCATACATGGCAGTGTAATTCGAGTTAGTCCCTCGCTTAATTACTAGGTTATGGCTTCATCTGTAAACGTTAATTCGGTTTCTATCAGTTAATCTAACTAATATAAAATTACAGCCGATTTTGCACTATCCGCAACCTACGGATCGCATTTCTCAACGTACGCTCACCAAAATCATCCCACAAAAAGTTATGACCAATACAAACACCAAGTGTGAATATGGGATTTCTAGGGTCAAGGGGTTACCCCTTAAAAAATAAAAAACATGGCTCCTAGCAACGGATTTTTTTCACTTTTGTTGACATTTTCCAAAAATCCTTTAGGAAATTGTTTGCACTTTTTCTTCCTCCGTGGTCCATCGCAACCCACCAGAATACACAAATCCCAGCACCAGGGCACTAATCACAACTCAGGCTCAGTTTTGTCAGGTCTCGTCATACGCCACAAAAGGAACCTCTTCGAACATAACTTAACAAAGTCACTAAACTTACTAATAATGCAATTGCGCATCGTGTCACACTCAAAGGGAGGTGTTGACTTTTGCTAGGCCGGTACCCCAAAATCTACATTTATCACTACCCACATCATCGTAGCTGAGTGCTAACATTTCCCTCGACGCTTCGCGATAATAGATTGGTTAGTCCCTATACTTAGCAGTGTTAAATGCTCAAAATATAATCTAAAATAATAGCAGCATTTGTTGAGCGAAACGAAAACAAGAAATTGCCAGGCGTGTGCGGGTGTAGAGCCCTATTGGCCGATGGGTAAATACTGCCTTGGTCTTACAAACACCACACCTTTTAGGGTTAGGTAATCGCTTTATTGACTATGCCAAATATTTGTACTAATCGTTCCAAGCGTAGAGCCAACCTCGCTAAGCGGCGGAGCCGCGTGCGCAAGTATAAGACACGAGCCGAAGGCGAGGTCGTCACTTGTACTGTTTATTATTAGTGTAGAATCGGAACAAGGACCAACGATATGCATGCAAAAAGACAGCCTGCATAATGTTTATCATTAACCAGCTGCCGTTTTTAAGTGTTGGGATATGAAGAAGCACTTGGGCTTATTAAAGAGCGGATATGTGATCCACTTTTCTGTCTGTCTGTCTGTCTGTGTCGGGCTCATACTCAAGAACCCAAGATCCGATACCAAAACTGTTTTCACCAATCGACTTCTAATTTTGACCCGCAGCTCAACGTCGGGTCAAACTACCATGTACCCTGTTAAAAGGGTGAAGTTCACCCTATAGCGCAATGCAGTTTGCAATGATTAAAAAGTGATTGTCACCGATCGATTTATTCTAAGGTAATTTTGCTAAATACGTCAGGTCAAAGGTCATGTGCTTCCAAATGCCCATAACTTTAAAACCAATGGACCGATTTGAAAATGGTTTTCGTCATTGGATTCCTACTAATGGTGCCGTTTTCAGAACGTATCATGCTAAATCTCTTCGGCCAAAGGTCAAGGCCAACCTCCAATCTACTCAGCAAGCGCCATTTACACCAATTTCTAAAACGGTTTCAGTAATCAATGTATCATAATTCATAATGCTAAGGTCATAAAGTCGTCACGTCAAAGGTCAAGGTCTGCAGCGTTTAAGTGCCTTTAATTCACGAACCAATGGACCGATTTAAAACCGGTTTCATCAAATTATTCCTGATAATGCGGTTTAGCGGATTAAAGGTTAAGGTCATAGTAGGTATAGTGTCACATATGCTCACATATCACACTCCGCTCTTTGGCCATGCCCGTTACAACGGTTTATTAAGCGTGCATATGACATGGGATCCAGCAAGAGAGGGAATCGAGTGAAAGCGAGGAGTAACTCTTGCGTAGAGAATAGGAAAAGAAAAGATAAAAGGGCGAGTTAGGTATGTATAACCTTTGTGATGGGCCCAGCAGCTGGGAGAGACTGGGCGGACCGGTTTCCACTGGAGATTGTGCTTCCACTCGGCTTGGATTTAAAAGCCGTCATCGTTTGAGACACTCCATCAGCGAGAATAAATTGCTCTCGCAGCTCAATGTTCGTTCGACCTTTGGCTGTTGTGAGTGAGTGAGGGAAGAGAAAACACACACCGAATTACACGCAATTCATTAGATTTCTACTAAAAGAACCAAACTATATTTTTAGAGGTTAGAACACATTCCAACTACAAAATAATACACTAACTTAAACAAAACGCGCACAATCACAAACTCAGACTCCGGTCTAATTGGTTCTATTTGCCAAAAAATGAACCATTCAACAGGGAAAAGTGAGAGTACGCTAGTACATACATAGGTCATCTTCAATCAAACTATGTATGTATGTATAGGTATATTGTAAAAAAATATTCAGAAAATAAAATACCACAAACATAATGAAACAGTCTCGTGCAGATTATGCCTATCGGGATCAATACATTGGTTCACTTAAATTCAAAACACAATTTAGAATCAAGCCACCGTAAATACGGAGGAAGTAAACATTAGGGAGGACAACGGAACGGGATTACCAAACCAAGCTCCAAGCAAAAAGAAACGAAAAGAGCTAGTCCAAAACGCAAATACTACACTCAAGTTACCGAAACCTTTACAAAATTACAAGATAAATGGAGGAGTGAAGGGATAGGGATTAATTTGAATGTTCTTACACCCACAGAGTCGGCTGCTACATGGTGATCCGTAAGGACAACCAGGCTCATGTTCCATCGGTGAGATCAAATCTGGTACCAGGTGGATAACCACTTTTTGTTTTGAGCAAAGTGAAAGAGCGATAGAGAAAGCACAAAATGAACAAAAATGAACTTCCAATATTTAAATTATTATGTAAACAAATTCAGTAAACTTAACTGACACCAAACCAAGCAACCGTATTACGCACTTATATCATATTAAAAGTATTAGACGGAGCTGGTAGTCACAACTGGCCTTGGAATTACTTGGCGCTTAGTTTATTTGTATTAAGACGTTTCAATTTGAAACAAAGGCAAAAGCAAGATAATTAGACAACTGAATGACATTGCTATTTGATATGCTCCATGTACATACTGTGCCATCCGTTCTAACTTCATCACAAGGTGTCGGACTTTTTACACCCAGAAAAGCGGCACCATGAATGAACTCCACAGAATAGCATCCCAGCTTTACCCGCTGAAGAGGAGTTCATGGTGCCCCTTTTTTTGGTGTAAAAACTCCGACACCTCGTGATGAAGTTAGATTGTAAGGCACAATACTTACATGGTATTTTCAACTTGACAATTTAAATATATACCACAAACATACCTAGTACATGCCGAATATCAAACGAAAGGATTGGGCATATTTAGGGACGTTATAGAGTCCAAAACTGCCATATCCGTAGGTTTTGCTAGACGTCGCCGACAATATTTTACGAGGATCCATAAATTCACTGTAACTACCCTAACCTCCGCAAATGGAACATATAGTTGCTGAGGAGTGAGACTCTGTGTTTCAGCGAAGGCACTGCGCACAGAACAGATCTGTTTCTAGATGAGTGGATTCGCGGTCATATCTCATCTCATCTCATCTCATTTACCTCCTTTAATCAATGTGAAATGTGATTCCAACCGCATATACACAATACCAATTACGTACTGTACTTTTAAGAGTGCTTACTAGAAGAATAGATCAGATATAACTGAAAGCTACTTTTAACTTTTAGTCTCGGGGGAACATACGTTCTACGTTCATACAAGGATGTCACCTGAACTAAATATGTGTACTAATCTGGCATTCCCTAAGCCAATGGCACGGACGAATAGTTAAGTGATATTCCGCCTCAACTATTCAGTATGTAAAAAACAGACAACAAGCTTTCCCTCTTGTAAAGACGTTAACTATGTTAAACTCGATTTGGCCTTCTCTAATAAGCTACAGTATGACCGAAGACAAGCTCGGCAAAACCAGTTGTAAAGAAACCCCCAGTACGTAAACCGCCTTTCTCTAAACTAATATTCAACTAGGCAGTACCTAACTCGAGATCTAGCTTTTGTACCTTGAACGTAGAACGGGAACCCATATTATGTATTTAACAATAACCTACAGGAGACCCCAGAGATTTAAAAGAGGACTGGGCTAAAGCGCTGGCATCTTAAACATTGCTTTGTGAATAATTCATGAAAGTAGTAATTTAGCGCCAACTGCCCTTGTCTTCGCACTTAAGCTTTCCTTATTTGTCCTTCAACAGATAACAGATAGAAAATGGATCAATAAAAAAATTCAAAAATCCTGATATATGACACTAAACCATTTCCCTTATCTACTTCTTTGCTGTTTATCCTAAAATCTGTGACAAACGGAATAGCAGGGGTCTTTCTCTCTAATAAATAATATGTCTCGCACCTCGGCCTCGGACCAATCCATAGCTAGCAATAATAATAAAGTAGAGAGAAAAGTCTTTAGTTTCGTTCATTACCTCGGCAGGGGTCATTCTTGACAAGGAACTCATCAAGAGCCACCCAGCCACCACCAACTCGCACCATGACTGTTGACCTTAAGATACGAACCAATCTCAACTTTTGACTGTCTCCAAACTGCAAGGACATCAAATATAAAGTCACACAAGTTGAACAACGAATACGTCCTCAACCCAAGGGTACGCTACGAGTAACTCTGTATTTATTCTACAATCTACACCTCTTTCTCTCTGCCATAAGTATCATTGACAACAAAACAAATATCGCTAGACACTAAGGAATGATGGCTACAAAGAAACTCTTTTGAGGCGTCAGAAAGAAAATAAATTAATACCGAAATCATCAATCAAGGAATTAAGGAATGAAGAGACTTGAGTAAATCCTAGAAGGATTTATAATCCTAGAAGGATTTATAATCCAAACTTCTCATGATTCGGCTCACTTCCAAGAAAGTAGCCGACACGAGACTGAAATACGGATGAGGAATGAACTGACCCGGTATTTCCCCTCGCCAACTTGGAAGACTCTGAACTTCTGTCGACACGTACACTTCATCACTTGCCGCTGAACCTCGTCATCAATGACATCCTGTTCTACCTCAGGCTTCCGCTCTTCCCAATCCGGTCGAAGGGCTGCGATGAACTCCATGTAATCGATCATATGGTCCCCGTGATCAAACATGTCAGCAACAGCATTCATTTCGAGTCGACTCGTTGGAAACTCTAAAGAATGAGGAATAGAAGACTTTAAACCCGGATTTTCTCTTTCATTCATTGCATTGTACGGATACGAGCGGCAGGTACTCAAATTCAATTGCTTTCTACGGTGTCGTGTTCGCATCTCTGCCTCTTTGGTGCGTTATGGTATGTTCAGGATTCAGGAACATTCCAAACATTTGCAACTCAAAAAGAGCGTGGGGTTATATGGTTTCCGAGAATAAGCTATGATTCACATACATATGGAAATGATTAAGTTAAATAAATATATTTGAACGGAAAAACAACCATGGAAGTGGTTTTTAAAGACAAGTTAGCCTAAGAGCTGCAGTTTAGTGAAGAAAAAGTGGCAGCTATAGCTATAGCTCACTTTGTCCTCGGAATTTCCACCGAAATTAAATTCTCGAGACCAAAACATGGGAATCTAATCTAATAATAAAATATGATAGTTCGTACAAGTGCAGTTCAGCCTTATCACTTACTCGTCTTGATGATGACATCAATAAACTCCTCCCTTGGAATCAGGCCATTGTTATTCCGATCGATTTTGCGGAAGAGATCCGTAACCCGAGATTTCTTGTGATTCATGAACTTCAGGAACTGTTGGGAGGTGTAATCAAAAAGTGAGCTGTTTTCAAAATAAAAAAAGGCAGGCCTACCTACCGGCAGCCGCGGCACTGCCATTACGCAGACTTTGAGCCGATGTTTTTACAGAGGATGGGCCTTTATATAATTGAGACTCGGACGGGGAAAACAAATCATATATATATTTTGCAGTTTCTGTCCGTCCGTCCGTCCGTCCGTCCGTCCGTCCGTCCGTCCGTCCGTCCGT
>JAQFZY010002202.1:0-12498 GCA_034696285.1 Hypogastrura burkilli
GGTGGGTCTGGGTTGAGAATTGCGATCAGGATCAATCGGACAGACCAAACCTTGGAGTAATTTTATAATAGTTAGAAAAACCAAAGAAATTTCCCTCTATTCTAGTTTTAGGAAATCAATTTTTATCCCATTAAAAATAACTTTTCGCGGAAAAGTGTACAATTCAGTTTAATAAAGGTTTTTTTGTAGCACGAACCTAAGATAACCTAATAATAGCAACTTAAATTATTAGGTTAGTAATTGTTTTCTGGTCAACTCCATTCAGTTGTAATATATGTAGGACTGTCATGTTACATTTTAAATCGTACCAATAGCCAATGTAAACTATTCAATAATTTGCAGGTACAGAATGACAAATAGGCTTGAAGGCCTCGACATGACTGAATGCGGGCTGGCTCTAAAGTCCATTGCAAAATTCCATGCCTTGTCCTATGCAAAATTCGGAGGTGACTTTGAGCGGATCTGCGCAAATTATCCAAGCCTTCACAATCATGAACGGATCTTTGTTCCCAAGGACCAGGTCACTGACTTCAGGCAGGCTTATGTGCGGCAGACTGGACAATCATATTTCGAGGCATTGACGAAAGCCGGACATCCTGAGGTGGCATATGTAGTCCGCGATCTCTTAGTGACGGATCCTGGAGAAGTTCTATCTCGGCTCCATGAGAGCGTGAGCTCTTCAGAGGTCAAATTCCCTGTAATTTGTCACGGGGACTACTGGATTAATAACTTGCTGTTCAAGTATGAGCCAGCTCAGGGGAGTCCGATCGACATGAAGGTCATTGACTTTCAAATGGCTCGGGTGGGGTCCAGGGCCATTGACTTGCAGCACTTCCTTCAAACGAGCCCAAAGGACCGGCTCCTGCTCGAGAAGGAGGATGAGCTGCTTCGGATCTATTTCGGCGAGTTCGTCTCTGTTCTGGAACTCCTTGATGGGGCTCATAATGAATTCACTTTGGCACAATTGAAAGAAGAATTTGACGCCTACCGATACTTTGGCATTTGCTCTGGATTGTTTTATGCTCAATTCCTCATGGTGAGGCCCGAAGATATCTGCGAAATCGACTCATTTACTGGAACTCCAGATGAAACCATGTTCAAGTTCTTCAGTTCTTTATTCAACGAAAGCACGCTTAAGAAAGTATTGAGTATTGCGGCGGAACAAATTCCTAAGCTTAGAGGTTAATCCAATGCTGTTTCCGATAAGAATTTCCATGCAAGTACAAATTGGAACTTGAACTCCACAAGATTTCTGATACCTTGTTCAAATTAATTTTTCAGAGGTCTCTTTGTACATCGCTTTTATCCCTTTATATGTACGTATTTCAGTAGTACATATATATGTACGTAGATATATACGTATGTATGACAATACACCAACAACCCATTATCGCTCAATATATCCGGTTTGAACATTTGGCGAGAACCAAAGTGGCGGATTTTGGGGTGTGAAAATTTGCGTTGGCCACAAAGACGGTTACGCTATTTTTGATCCGCCACAAACACGGTTACGCAATTTTGTATTCAACACAACGACGGTTACGAGCTTTTATGTCCGCCACACCACATCATTTTCAATAAAATTATGCCCTACCCTAATTACATTTGTACCTGTGTTGTATTGTTTAGGAAATTAGTATGTACACTAGCTGGCGTATTTACAAGGTCAAATTCCGTCAATGACAAAATTTCAAATTGAAATCCATCCTTTATCTCTTACAAAAGGTTGCATGAAAACAGTATTTTATGCCATTTCGAATGGAGCAATTTATTCCTTGAGCCGGACCGTGGCGTACGTCCAAAGACCACTTTGCGACAAGACCACTTTGCGACAAAACGGTTCAACATACGCCAAAAATTTAAGACTGACAGGCAAAGAAATAGATAAATGCAGTGTTAATTATTATAAGAGTCAAAGTAACGGGTCGTTATTTTCATTCATAGTGCCATAAACCCCCCCCCCCCCCCCAATACAACTTCAAGGGTTATAATTTATTCCACTTCCCATGCACGTAGGGCTTTCGGATATTGAAAGTGTTGTAGAGCATACAAATTACTTTCAAACAAACTTAATTTGACCTCCGCAGTGCCAACGCCACCGCTTAGAGTAAATAATAACTGAGACATGGCCTGGCCTCGGCGTACGCGTGCCATATAATATTTCAATTCAATAAATTATCGCGAATGGCACGTGTACTCTAGAAATCTTCAGAAAATATAACTGCTGATTCCGCGTAATTGCGGGGCTTTTTGGCTTCCTCTTTAAAATGCATACGTTAAAATCTGTCTGAGCGTTTTATTCGTTCTGTAATTAGCCGGTAACAGAAAGGGGGCGGAGTAACCTAAGTAATATAAGTCACATATAGATGGCGTAGGAGTTCGTAATATCTGCATGGGAAGTTTTAATGTCACACTCGCAGGTATGATGGAAATGTCCAGGAGTAAATGTGATTGTATTTAGTTATGAAATCCAATGTTACGCACGCGCACCTTGGACCCGATTTGCAGGTGCCGGGCCCGCTAGTGTGATACATTTATGGCTCACATCTTCGAGCAAGACTAGGTATATTACGAATTACAAGCCAAATCACCAGTGCAGTACAGAGCAAGCTATCAGTCTCGTTGCACCTTTAGAAAATTATACTCGATTGTTTGTGTTTAAAAAATTGGCAGTCAAAAATTTTAAAACAGAAAATGCATTTAGAAAATGCAGGCTGCCCTGAGCTTAAGCTACCCATTTTGAAATAGACAGTGATTATCTCCCTATAACCGAGAGGAGATTTTTATTCGGGTCGCCGCGAGGCGGGCAATTTCCTGTTTCGCCAAACGGCGAAGCAGCTTCGCCCGAAAATTTTAGGTGGCGAAGCATGGGCGAAGCTTCGCCGTAGAAGCTTCGCCATTTCGCGCATGTCCGTTTGATTCAGCATACTATACATTGTTAGTGCTCCAGCCTCCACGGCCCAGCACTATTGCCTCCGGCGCCCTCTGGAGATTAGCATGCCCTTCCACAGCATCTGTATATAGACAGGAGTCTATTCTTGGCCTGTCCCTTGGCTCTGGCCAGAGGACAGACGCCGGTCATTCCTCCTCTCAGTTCTTTTCAGCCAGGCCTTCACTACAGTACCTTTTGGGCAGGCCTTCCCTACAGTCCAGAGTTCTGAGTGCTGGAGTCTTCCCCTCTGGAAGACATCCCTCATCCCTCTGCCTACGCGCCGCCTAGCTTAGCCCTCATAGCCCATGACCCTTCAGGTCACTTCTCTCGTCCTGTGTCAGTGTCAGTGTCAGTGTCAGTGTCAGTGTCGGAGCCTACGCCGTCGTCACCCGGGAACCCCCGTCATCGAGTTCTCCACCCAGGAGTCCCCGTCATCACCCGGGAATCCCCGTCATCAGTGTCACCGTCCTCGTGACCTCCAGACCACTTAGAAGAAGCGTGGGATCTCTCTCTCTAGCCCTCATCGGACACCACAGCACTTAGAACATATAGTGAGCAGCTCTTTGCTCTGCATTATAGTGCACGTCAGGACAAAAGAGACACAAAGGAGACAGTTCTAAAATGCTGTGTGGATACCAGTCGCCAGTCACATAATTCCAGTTTCCTACAGACTCAAAACTAAAATAATTGTTGTGCTAAATATACGTTGCCTAGGACAGTATATACTGAATATTAAGATATCACTCCCGGAACCTGCCGTGATGGACTTATATTCCGATGGAGAACCCCATATACTAATGAGACAGAAGACGGTAAGGCGTGTATCTGAATCCTGACTTTTTTTTTTTTAATAATTATAATTTTATGTAATACCACATCAAAATTTTTGTAATCTACCTTAATTTGTAATTATCTGAGTTGTGCAACTTATACCCGATTTTCATAATGTATGTAACCATCGTAAATTACGAGATACATACAAATTTATTGTATCTTTGAACAGTATTTAATGCTAATAGGTAAGCCACAACCAGGAACGAGCTCAGTTAAACAGAAGAATCCAATATGGAATCATTTTGAATTGTGTACCGACAAAAAATTCGCCAACTGCAACCAATGTAATGAAACAATAGCTCGAGAATGAAATGATATTTTAAAACATTCCCGCGAAATATAAAGCGTAAAATGTATTATAATTCCATCACGCTGGAGTGCTGTATGTATTATATAAGGCCATCTAAGAAATTATTCCGTCATAAGTTAGCTTTCGAGAATCGGGCGAAGCTTCGCCAGAAGCTTCGCCGTTTCAACCGCAATGGCGAAGCATGGGCGAAGCGGAAAAATTCGGTGCTTCGCCTGGCGAAGCTTCGCGGCAACGCTAATTTTTAATAAAGTTTTTAATAAATAAATTAATAACCCATAAGTAATTTGACTTGGTCGTTTGTGTACTGAATTTTAGTGTTTATAACTTAATTGTAGCATAGAGTTTAAAGATCGCGACTTTCCAATTCTTCGTTACCGTGCTATACAAGTGCGGGTAATTTTAAGAATCTGGGTTAGTTAGGGTCTCTTCAAATCGGGATCGGGCTACCTCAAAACCCACCCCGTCAGCACTCGCACCACCTATATTACTTTAACATGAGCATTCTGTATTTTGTTAACCTATTCCTATGCGCTTCACGCCAAGCGATTGGTTAGTCACACGAATTAGAAGCTTTGAACGTTTAAAACTTAATCTTTATAAATAGCATCATCATTTCTACTACGAAAGAAAAGCAAGGGAATTGCTGGTGTATGACTAGGATTGAAGTTTGATGAGTGGTGTCGGTGGTGGATTTTAAGAGAACTGTTTCTAATACCGACTACGGACAGGGAGTGTTAGGTATTTATATTTAGAAATTGGGCGTAGATTAGAGGACGTTGACATTAAGATTGACCGGGACGGGTAGAGCCCGTGAAACCTGACAGATGATGGACTGTACTCCGAACTGCTACTCCTGCAATTCTTACGACGTTAGTTCCAGTGTCTCCCGTGCCATTGACAAGGAAATTAAAAAAGAGCGGAAGGAAAGGGGCAGAGAGGTAAAAATAAAAATACATAGTTCTCTTTTCAGCATCAATTGGGCTATCCTCTGCATAGGCTTAATTAAATACTGTTGCGACTAAATTCTATATTTTTGGGGCAGCACGATTATTAAGTACTTTGTTATTGTTATTATTTTGCGACTCATAGGTGAAACTCCTACTACTTGGTGCTGGTGAGAGCGGAAAATCTACCTTTTTGAAACAGATGAGACTGATTCATGGGTTGGGATTTGAGGAAGACCAGGTTCTTCACTACCAACATATCATTTATAATAACATTGTCCAGGGTGAGTACGGAGTAGAGTACTCATTGTTGATTGTCACTTGTCAATTTTTATCGTATATGTAATTCATAATTTAATTATTTTACTTGCGCAATGTACTAAGATCTGAATTCGCTTAGGTATGCGTGTCTTGTGCGATGCCCGTTCGAAACTTAACATTCCGTGGACCAATCCATCCAACTCAGTGAATTCTGACATCCTGCTCTCAACCAGTCCGTCGTTCATCGATCAATTCAAGTTCGTACAATTACTTCCCCGTATTCAGGCGTGCTGGGAAGACGGTGGGATCAAGGAGGCCTTCAACAGACGGAATCTGTTCCAGATATCAGACTCCGTGGGTTACTTTTATGGAGAGCTTGGGAGGATAGGGAGAAAGGTACTAAGCAAAAATTATGTTATGCCGACATTTGACATCCTGCTACTGCTATAATCTGTTCAATTGCAAATAAAAAATATTAGAGTTGAAAGCCTTTGGTAATATTATGCTGATCCGCTTATACTAAACTACAACGTGTTTCAGGACTGGAGCCCAACTCCAACTGACATACTGCATTCCCGAAACGCAACGAAAGGCGTCTTTGAGCTCGACATTCGTATAAATAACATTCCGTTCAAGTTTATTGACGTTGGGGGGCAGAGGTCCCAAAGGTCAAAGTGGTTGCAATGTTTTGATGGGATAACATCCTTGCTCTTCATGGTTGCTGCCAGTGAGTTTGACCAGGTACATATATATTACTTTTTAATAAGACTGATTTATCTTTAGGTTCTATCAGTAACTTAATTCTAATGTGCATTCGTTACTCCTTCCTCAGATGTTACTTGAAGACCGTTCCACGAATCGACTAAGAGAAGCATGCACAATCTTTGACGTGATTGTCAATAATCACGTCTTCCGAAGCGTGTCCATCATTTTGTTTCTTAACAAGTTCGATTTGCTCAGAGATAAGGTAAGCAGTACTAAGTTTTTCTGTCATTTTATGCATTAGAAATGAAAGACGAAGGCTAACTGTATCTTATATTATTTATTCTGCTATCTATTTAAATGGAAGGTTCAAAATATTTGGTAAGGATAAGAATGGCTGTCTGTACGTGTAATAGTTGCACGTTTGCATCCGTGCGTATTATGTGGTAGTGTGATAGTGTAGCAACAATGCGTAGGGCCTTGGTGTCACATAAATCTTGCATGATGCGTGTTATACCGGTATCATACTCTAAATTCAAATTTCATATTTTTTATAATTTGTCAAATATGTACCTAACTTTCAGGTGTGCTCTCCAGTAACGCAGTCAAAACTCTCAACGAATTTTCCTGAGTACCAAGACTCGGACTCGGACATCAATCAAGTCTCAGCCTTCATATTGAAACTGTTCACTAGTTTAAATCGGAATTCTTCCAAAGAGCTATTCTATCACTTCACAACTGCTGTGGACACGGAGAACATTCGAGTTGTCTTTAACGCGGTCAAGAAAACCATTCTCAATCGGAACTTAGAACAGCTAATGCTGAGATAGGCGGATGAAGCGGAACCTATGCATCTTAGAATTTAAGTGTAGCTATTTCAAACTACGCGTAGCTTCCTCTCCCTAGTTGCTATTTTACAAAATTAGAAAAACACAAAATATGCTTTGTCGTTTTTGTTTTTTAACTGTACTGTCAATTCTGTAAATACTCGTCGTATCCTACGAAAGTCGCTTTACCATATAATGTTATAGAATGTAATATTTATTACTATTTATACCCACGCAGTTCTTAGCCGTGGAGGCTTATCATTAATAGTTTAGAATTTAGTACACGCACACGAGATTTTTATGTGGAAGTTTACACATTTTACATATTAAGATTTACACTTTTTGACAAGACAGCTCGGCTTTTGGACTATACACTTTGCACGTTCACAAAATACAACGCACAAGAAAAGAGATATTTATAGATATTATGATATAGGAGAGTGACAATTCAGCTTGTTAATTTGTCCGTACAAGAAAGAGAAGGTTTACATTATACATTTACCAGTTCTGCCATAATAATTGAATAAAGGAAGATGAGATGTTCCAAATTTTAGTTGTTTCCAGATCTTTTGAAGCAGAGCGGAAATGGAACGCACGGGTTCATATGACAAAGGACCCATGTCATCTTACATACTGTTCGAAACGTACATTCAATATCCTCGCAACTCATTGGTCTATCGTCGAAATCTGAACAGAATTGAATTAAAATTATCACTGTCAGGTTCATGTCCAGAATAATGTGAAGTAATTGTACTACCTTCATAGCCCGAGCCAGTTTCAAAGCAAAGCAGCATCAGCAGCGTCGGAACATGGACGAGTGTCAAGCTAAAGAAAACAGTTTGTACATGACGAGTTGGAAACGCAAAAAAGGTCACAAATGAGTTGAAGAACATTACTTAGATCCTAATTTATTAGTTAAACGAAAACACTCAAACAATCACTCCTGATCAACGGCTAAATTGGAAGTGATAGAATATATGTATATGTACCAAATAACGACGAAGAACAAGAAATAGTTGTGCTTTAGCTTGTTCGTTCATTATTTAAAACATAAGTTCACGGTCGCTTTAATTGTCATTGTTGTCGCATCTGTAAATCCTTTGAGTATGTTAATTTTGCGCGGATCAAACTCATGTTTCCGTTTTATATTGTTCTCGATCAGTATTCAACTTACACTCACTCTTGTTACTATAATTACATATAATTCACAGCCGGGATTTAAATTCATCTGTATTGTTGAATGTTTCGTGAATACATTTTCATGACAGTATTTAATTAGGATTCCTGTTATACAACCGTTTAACAACTCATATGATCTGGAGGTTGACATTTGACATATGCTCGTTTTCAACATGTGTCCACGAACTTGAACTAAGCACAAAAGTGAATGGGGCTGAAGAAAATTAAATGTGACAGCTACTCCGATTTACAACAAGTCTTTTTTTACTTGCTACCCCAGCCGGGATGATGTGGTGCGTTGGTTCATCATGGTTCATGGTCGTGAACTATGTATGTACATAAGTAGATAAGTGACAACAATTATTCATTCATAATTCATACCCATTTTAATAAGAGGAGAGAGAGACTATGTATATGGAGATTTTGTTAGAAGACTTTTCAAACTGCTTTGCAATTTTTAATCTCACTTGATATTACGATATTACTAAATAGTATACGGAAGCTGTGACGAGACCTCTCTACTTTTAATTTATTTACAGTATCAACCGAAACAACATGTTTAGAATGCCGAGACAGTAATTGTATACAAAGGAAGCGTATAGGCGAGAGGCGCGCAGTCAAACCAAAGAAATTCGTGCGACTTTGTTTGACACGTTTTCTTTGTTATTGTTTTAAATATGTTTTAAAAATGTATTGTAGGCATGCACTTTGTGTATGAGAACAGCGTCTTGTTTGCTAAACAATAATGGCGGGAATAGGAATCCGTATGCCGCTACTCAACTGACAAATGATAGCTCTTACAAGTTTAGAGTTTTCATGCTAAAATGTACCACCCTGACACCGATCTAAAAGACCTGAGTAAAACCGTAAAACTAATTTTACACTTATAATCTTGGCCCACACACGGTCAAGCGTTCTCGAGCTATAAGTCATTCTACATCTTAGGCACTTTTCTGTTGTCATATTCTGCCTTCGTTCGTTCTGCGTTCTGCGGATGCCGCTCTGCATAGCATATTATGTAGTAGCAGTAAGTATTGTTGTCCGTATGGATGGTATGCTTAAGTTAGTATGACCGGTGCGGTGGTTTTGTAAAACAAAGCTTCTCGTATGTATGTCGTACTCAGCTATCAATCAAAGGGAAAGGTGAAGTTGTCAAAAACTTGTGAAAAACTAGTTTCAAAAACTGATATTAATTATAACAGTTTGTAGTATTAATTATCTGGGACTTGGATGCTTGCTGACTGCTGACATTCTAACTAGTAATATTAATATACCCAATAGGGTCCAAATATTCTTACTTCTTACCCAAGAATTCCTGTTTTTAAAAGTTTAAAAGCAAAAAAAGGAACCAACAATCAAACACTATCAAATTCAAGGTTAGGTAACCCGGCGACAGCCTCTTTGACTTTGGACATACCGGCAGCAATAATCAAAAATGGACTGGAGCGAGGTGGCCCTGAGTTGGGTATATACTTTTATTTTTTACTTTAACCTTTTATTGTTACTTTTTAGATTGAGTTGAATATTGAGATTGTTATTATGTGATTGTACCTGTCTGTATACACACCCGATCTAATATTTAAATAGGTATGTTTCAGTGTTTGCTGTGGGCTGTTTGTAGATACTTATAGATATTTTGATCACTTTGAACCTTTGACCTTACAGCATACCGCTTAACGTCAAAAACGTTCGATTTTGGGCCCACTGGCAATTTGACCTAAAATGTCTCATACATTATTCTAGACGCTACCCTGATATTACTATCTATGTAGAACGCACTTCGTTGGGTCCATTGCTGATTGCACATTCACAAGGTGCCGAATAAATTCGTCAAAGATAGATGGGCTCCCGAAAGCAATTTTTTTCTTACATGGAAACAAATTGGGGTTTATGTTGGTACGTATATGATATTTAGATGGTTTTACTACAGCGCAGCGCACCCTACGGCCCTTGTATACCACAACAGCTTCATAGTTTAACATATTTTTGAAGTCATGTACACCGAAAAATGAACGTCATAGTCGCCATTGGGTACATGGTGCAAAAATTATTCATACTTAGGAGTAATATAACGCATATAGTAGAATCATACAAAATTCATGCCTTCATATTGGGGCCAAAGGTCAAAAGGTCATACAGAGACGGAGACAAGTAGTGTACAAATTACAACAAATTGTGTACTTACTAGTATCAGGTATGACCAGTGGGCCCAAGATCGAAAGTGTTTGATTTTGACGTTATGCTAAGGTACTTTTAATCTTCTAATTTCTACCACTGACCAGTCTTTTTTTTATTTCCACCCAGGCAAACTCTCTCATGTTAATACCACTAGACTCGATGGCCGGTCTTATCGACGGGAAGTTCTTTTCTAAAGTCGGCGAACTTTTGTAAGTATATCGTATCGTAAGTAAATATGTATCCCCAGTGCTTAGAGAGAGGTTAATGTAATTTTGTTGCTTCTAATGTCTGTCTGAATACTGTCCTGAGTACAAGGTAATGGCACATTTCGTTTTAGGTTTCCTAAGTGGGGCACAAACGAAGAGCATCAGTCCATCTTCACACGCCTCTCAATCTCACTGGAAGGTAAGTCATATAGATACGAGTGATTAGATTAATTGGCTGGCAAAAATTGGTAAATAAGTAATAAGTACAGTATTGCTTAGTTCTTGTTGGATAACTTTGCGTGAACGCTGTTAATAAAGTATGTGTTTATTGGTTAATAGGGAAATACAGACCAAGTCATTGGATAAGCTTCCCGAAGGCTGAGATGGGAGACGAGGAAGAGCTTCTCAAGGTTCTCTCTGTCGTCATCGGAATGAGTGTTAGTGTCTTCGGGGTAAAGGCTAAGGCTCAACGAATTATTAACTCTGCTAAGCTAACTCATACTTTTATTTTTAATTTCAACGAAGTACTCTAAATCCTACCTTTGGGTTTCAGGTTGAGGGTGCTGAAAGCAGTACGGCCGTGTTCAAGGAACTTCCGGTCGAAAGTCTCACTGATGGCGAACAAATAACGCTGATGGCATTCTTTGAAAAAGTACTGGAGAATGACGGGGTGGTGGAAGAGTCATTCACTGAAATAAACAAGGAGAACCGAGGAAATGGGCCTGACCCCTACAAGCACGTCAAAAGAATTCTGTTCTCTGAGAATCCAATCGTCCAAACTCCACATCGGCTCCCGCTCTCACCCCTTCACCCCAATACATTCACTGCCATAAAGGGATCGCCCAGCGGCGGCTTCAAAACTCCTCAGATGATTCAGGTACTTGGTACACACGTAAATGGGTAAACGATGCAACGAAGTGTCATTTCTTCTTTGCCTTAGTCCCCGACCATGACCAGTAAGACCGTGCTTCTCTCAAGGTCGAAGAATGAGGTGTCGGGCTTGAGAATCCGGCTCAGATCCTTGGAGGCCACCAACAAGGATATGTTTGAGGATCTGGAATACCTAAGGACAGAAAACAAGGGACTCAGAGAAAAAATTGACCGAATGCAAAATAAGAACTTTTCCGTACAAGTGAGTTCCTCAGTCCGCCTCTGCGAACGCTCTCTTTTGGATGAGTCGCCAACACCAACCCTGGCTGAGGCCAAAGTTACGCAACTCCAGGAACAACTGAAGAAGGTGAAGGCATCGGAGGAGAGACTTGAGCTGGAGGTCGTTCGGTCTCAGCAACAGGTTCAAGAGCTGAAGGATGAACTCGCGGAAGCCAGAAGTAAGGCCCACGAAAGAAATTCCCATCTGAAGATAATGGAGAGTAAGTTGGACTTAGTGTACAGTCAACTGAATGAGTATGATCGAAACATTGTTCATAAGGACGAGATAATTCATGATCTACAAATGTACTGTGAGGATTTGAAGACAATAATGTTGGAGAGAAAGAGTTCGGAGTTTTCCGGAATCAGATCTCCAATCTTCAACACAATTCCTGTGGAAAGTAAGTTCACGTTCATGGTAACAAAGGTTATGCGTTTTTTACACATGATTTGCTCTAAGGTTAGAATTATCAGCATTAAGGATTAAGGATAACATTCGGAAACAATATCCCAAATCCGAAAGTCGAAATATTCAAATAAGTACTTAGCTACAAATACTTACCCAGAAAGTTACCTCACCATTTAATAAGGAGTAGGGCATTCGAGATCGAGATTTCGAGATCTCGAAATCTCGAGATTTCGGCCTTTTAAGCGATCTCGTTATCTCGATATCGGGCACTGCAATCTCGAGATTTCGAGATTTTTTTTACATCGATTTTAAGCACTTTTGTTCAATTTTAAACCAAGTTTTTTAAAACAGCTGAACTTTTTCGGCGCTTTTATTATGTCATATTTCTCCTGCCGTTATTTCCATCCATGCCACATATTCAATACAAAAAGTAACCAGTTTCCGCAGTTATCTGTCTTGGGATTTGGGATTGAGTTATAGGTGTTAGCTATTATATGCCAATGTTCATAATTGGTACTTGTCATTTTCTCTGGATTTTTAATTGATAAATTACAATGACAAAAAACT